>CANHQG010000015.1:0-63513 GCA_947462335.1 Harmothoe impar
TTTTTGTAATAAAGTTGAAAACGATCCAGGGTGAGGGGGCGCTTTTTTTTCAACCTATTCCGAGGGGGGGGGCCTTTTTTTTTCAACCTATTCCGAGGGGGGGGGCTAATTATTTTTGACGTATCCGATTTGCCAAACGCTCACCCCCCCCCCCTGCCATAAATAATGAATCCTCCCTAAGTTGTATGTACTTTCAACTTCAGCCTCAGGTTGTAGGGGACGGAGAGGCCCGGCGGAGAGGACCCCGGCCCGGGGGAGAGGAACGAAGCAGGAAGACAGAAATTAGAACAGGTCCGGTCTAGGGGTCCTTACCCCTGTCCAGGCTGTTGTTAAAATATCAGCACTTCTATTTACGAGTACAGCCAAGTGATAGATCTGGTTTGACACAACTAGATCTATCATCTAACTACGAGACAGATTCCCTATGACGGTATGTGGAGCGACGCAGTGTCTGAGTGTGGCACGAGACCCGAATATTTGCTATGTTTTGAGGCAGTTTATCGCCTACCACTTCCTTCAAAGTGACTAACACAGCCCTAGTTTACTTGCAGAATACTTACCTAGTCCACCTAACCAAGAATGAACAATTACTATTTCGTTATTTGAGAGCAATATAACTTTTTCACGAAAACACGTCTTGTCTTTTCACTCTCTGGCAGCCTTTCGAAGTTAGCGCGCTGTGCGACCAATGAGAGGCCAGCATCTGGTCACGTGTCACAACATTTATAGTTACAACTTATGCCGCTAGATGGCGCTGTCGCATCTCAGAAGTCGTCCATCTCAGAAGTCGCTACCGGAAGTTTAACTTAACTTTATTTGCCCAATAGATTGATATACGGCTAAGGGCAGTATCACTAGGGTTGTTGTTTTTCCACCTTTAATAGAAGAGAGGGATATTATCCTGGTTTTAATTGTTTCAAAAATATTATTTATTTTTAATGATATATGCGGCCCCCATTGACTTTAGCCTATGTGCGGAATTCTGACATGGAGCGACTTCTGAGATGCGACAGCGCCACAAACAAATTAGTTCACGGATTTGACACTAGAGGACGCGCCGAAGACAATCGCCGGATTTTGCCGCCAGCCAAAGATGAAAAGTCAAGAGTTGTACCATGCGAATCATCAGGCCAGCCACCGACGTTAAAGGAGGCGTAGCCGACAACACCAATGTTTAACTGATTTATCATAGCCTACATTGTTTTGTAGGCCGTAGGCCTAGGCCTACGTCCAGTTTGACAAAAGTAATATTATTATTCTAACATCCCCCTATTAGCATGAATCTAAATACACTTAGATTCATGCTATTAGGTATTAAAGGCCTACGTAATTATCACACCGATCATTGCCCTTTTATTTTTGGGGCGTGGTCAAACGATACAAGGGAATATACACATATAACCGCCATGGCCCTTATTTAGCAGCCAGACAGTCATGAATAGGTGTTGATAAAATTGTTCTCTAAAATATAGCCACTTAATTATCATTGTTTACAAGCACAGTAGTCCAGGGCAAAACTATAGGAAGCCCTGCACTAGGATGGACTTCAATGTTGATAAACCGTGTTTCCCTGCGTATAAGCCCTGGCTTATACAAGTACTAAGTGGCAAACTGACCAGGCTTATAAATGGGGCAGGCTTATACAGTGGGCAGGCTTATAATTCCTTCCCTTGAGAGACACTGGTTATTTCCAGAATTATTTACTATACCGATATAGTTATTTCCATATTTTCAATAATTTGCAATTTAAGCTTTATTTCTCTTCAGAATGGTTTTCACATTGATAAGGCAGATAAGGGTTACACAGCTGGGGAATTATGTGAATCCCCCAAGTAGAAGCGGAGTTATGGATTAAAATATGACTTTTATTGAATAGACATTGCAACGCCTGGGTTTATGAACACGGCCCAGCTTATACAACACTAAGTCATGTTTTCCCCAGGCTTATACATGGGGTAGGCTTATACACACCGGACCCGGTTTATACATAAGGAAATACAGTAATGGTATCATGGAACTGAATTGTATATCAGATTAGTGTAACATTAACAGTATGAACATCAATGTAAGCATTACACTTTGATGTGGTTTGCCTCAAAGATATATGCTGCTCTTCTAGACTTTCACTTACCAGAAGTAAGGAGATGTGAATTGATATTTAGGGGTCAACTTCCATTCTGGAATCACACTCGTAACATTTGCAAGTGGAATCAATGAACTGAGATTGTAAAAAGAAAATGCTAATTAGCCAAATCAAAATATACACCTTCAATTTTATATCCTGTTTTTACATGTATATTCCTAAATGCTTCATAGTAATCAGGTTTATAGAAACCATATATATTTCTTCTGTCCATATGTACTTCAATATTATATTCTTCACATGTTGTTATAAACAATGATTATATACACAGAAAAATACATGACATTCAAACAAATTTGATTACCCCACTCCTACTATAATTTTTCATACAGGGGACTAATAAGCCTGAAGTTGTGCGCATAGACTCCTTATGCGCCTCTTCGCCCGCCACAGAATACAACCTACCACCCCTCAAACTTTCCCCAAATCCACTCACCCTCACAACCTTACTCCCCCTCCACATAATGGACCTGCCCACCTATAAAATCACCCGCGCTCCCCGCGCCTCTCCACTCAGCCCACCACACCGGGCTCCTACCAATTTCCGACTCAGTGCATACACGCACACCAGGCACAGATTTATATTTGCTGTAAGATGGCACGAGGAGCGAAGACCCCACGCCGGTCAGCGCGCCCCAAGAAGCCAAAGGGACAGCGGACACCGGCACAGCCCCAACAAGCAGCACAGCAGCCTCAAGCGGCCCAGCAGCTAGCACAGCAGCCAGCACAGCAGCCAGCGCCGCCTCCACTGCCCGGGCACCCGGTCCCGGCCATCCCTCCACTACAGGCCGGCCAACAACCACCACTGCCACTGGTCTCGCCGCAGCGTCCTACCAACAGCCCTGAACGACAGCATGATGGCCGGGCTCAGGCCCAGGCCGTCGGAGGTACGTTAAACTTGTCAAATGTCTCTAACGATACTGAAAATGATACATACATTGGTGCAGGGGCGGTCAAAACCAGAAATCCCCGTACCATTAAAGAATTGGCAGTAGAGGTAGCAAACAACCAGAGTACCTTAGCAGCAATCTTAAACCGGTTAGATACCATTTCAGAGAGACAAAATACCCCTCCTCCGCCTGTTCGTTTGCTTCAGACTCGCCAGCAGGACGGGATCCAAGATGGCGCCGGCTTTCCCGCCAACCTACAGCCCCGCGCCGCCGCGCCGCCGGCACCACTTCACCAACCGGACCCGGCCATGCTTCACTACCCCCTGCCGGCTCCAACATGGCCACAGCAACAAGTTCACCCACACCAGCAGTACCAACACCAGCCACCACAGGTTCTACATCCAGCCCAGTCGCCAGCACACCTGCCGGCCCAGCTGCCGGCCCTGCCGCCGGCCGCGCTGCCGGCCCCGGTGCAGCAACAAGCAACCCCGCCGCTACCCCCGCCAGCCCAGCTTGACGCCATGCCACACATCCAGCAGCAACTCAACAACAACATGCAAGCTGCCACACCAACTCCACCAGACCCAACAAAGGGTAAGACAATTATGCCATGCCAATTCTTGCACCGTGAGGGAATTCTTAATGAAAGGGAGCGTGTAGAGGCACAGATAAACATGAGTTTCCCTGAATACATGCAGGCTTTTCTAAACATGTTAGATTTCGGCACAGTCACAGTCCCTGATAGGCCCTTCCTCGAAGCACATCTCAGAGAGGTGGTGGCAGACACTACTGATCGGGATTGGACCAATGTCCGCCGTTGGTCGAACAGTGTATTTAATAAAATCGAAGCCGGGTTCTTCAAATGGGAACAGCAGGCCCTCATCCAACGGGAGAGATTTAAGGTTAGCTTTGCACCAAGGGCAGTGGGCTCAATTGCAGGCGAGGCTATACCATGCCCGGCCTACAACAGGGGCACATGTACACACAAAGACAGCCATGACGAGGCCCGATTTACACTTCTCCATGTATGCAAGTATTGTATGGCAACAACTGACCAACCATACCCCCACCCCGCTACATCTTGCTTCAGGCGTCAGAAAAGCCAGCAGGGCAACACCCAGCAGGGCGGGGGAGGCAGGGGTGGCGGTCAGGGAGGCCATGGCGGCCATGGTAACCATGGTAACCATGGCAACCACGGACAGGGCGGCCATGGCCACGCTAACCAGGGCGGCCATAACAACCAGTCTAGAGGGGGGGGGCCAAACCAGGGAGCAGGCAGGGGTGCACCACCCAACCACGGCCCAGGTAGAGGTGGTCAACACCACTACACCCAACAAGGCCCACCCCCACCCCACCACAACAACGACCACCACGGCCCGGGCAACCAGAATTGGCGTTCGGGAAACTAGACAGTGCTATTTTATATCAGAGGTCTACATTACATGACATTAGCTACTCAGATAAGGCTGACGCCAACATGGCTACGCAAATTGATGATGTGTACCCCGGATGCCCAGACGTCACTGATGTGAACAGGGTTACTCCAGGTGTGCAATCTCAAAGTCAGGAATGTTGGGAAGGAAATAGCACTGAAAATATTAACCTCTGCTCTTTGAACTTTGAATTACTGCAGCATGATCAACAGGACGACGATATCATTGAGATATTGAACGAGGACGTGGACATCTCAGCCCACCACCCCAGCCTAGTCCCCATCCATCCCAGGTCACTCAGACACAGCAGGATGACGACATGGCCTTCCCCCACGCCACAACTCAGCGCCACACTGGAAGGTAGTATATACACACAGGTGAAACAATCCGGTCTGCCCAACTCATTAGGGGCACAGATCATTATACCCACCAGCTTGAACATTCCTGCATGGGAACATTACCTTAGATCAGACGGCGATAAAGAACTCTTGTCATTTGTAAAGTACGGCTTCCCCTCAGGTTACCAGGGCCCCCCTAGCAACCGGATCTGGGTAGAAAATCATAAATCAGCCAAGCAACACCCAGAGCATGTACGTGAGTTTGTCAGTAAAGGGTTAAGGGACGGCCACCTCATGGGCCCATTTGCGTCACCACCATTCCGCGAGTGGAATCACGTTTCCTCCATTATGACACGAGAAAAGAGCGATCCAACAAAACGCAGGATCATAACAGATCTCTCTTATGGGGCTTCGGTAAACGACCACATCATAAAAGGGTGCGTTATGGGAACTATTAGACCACACAAACTCCCAACAGTCGATGACGTCATAGAATACGTCACCGCCCAGGAAAACCCCCCATGGCTCGCCACCATAGACATAGCGTCTGCGTATAAGAATTTCCCAGCCGAGCCAATGGATTTGCCGCGCAATGTGGTCGCCTGGAAACAGTCTTATTACCTAGAAACGCGCATGCCCTTCGGCTCACGCATCAGCTCACTTCACATGCAAACAGTCGCTAATAAACTTGTTGATATATTACAGGAAAAGGGGCACAAGGCATATATATACCTTGGCGACGTCATTGTCCTCGGCGCCACGAGACAACAAGCTGACCGGGCATACGCGGCGGCCATTGCCCTCCTGGAGGAGCTGGGGCTCCCGATCGCGCATGACAAGCTCCAGCCCCCAGCCACCTCCACCGTATGGCTGGGCATTAACATTGACACGCGCAAGAAAGAGATAAGCATGCCTGAAACAAAAGTGAAAACTACTTTGAACCTCATAGCATCCCTCCTCAGAAACAGGTCTATTACCAAGACACAGCTCCCCTCAGTACTTGGGAAGCTTCACCACATAGGGAAGGCAGTGAAGCCGGCGCGGTTGTTTGTCGCCCGCCTCCTGGAGTCACTCAGGGCCATGGGGGCGTCGCGCTACTTCACAACCATCTCGCGTGAAAGGAGGAAAGACCTAGAGTGGTTTGAGAGGTTCCTGCGCCAATACAATGGACGCTCAATGATGTTGACGCGTGGCAAGCCCACTATGACTATAGAGGCAGACGCGTGCAAGTCAGGTGTGGAACGACTCCTCGTGCTACGCGTCATTTGTTCCCCGCCAGGTGGCCCTGCTCCCAATCGCGGAGATTGAAGCCATCAACGCGGCCTTAGCAGTTAAGACGTTCATTAACAAGTCAATGGGGGGCGCCACGGTCCTCCTCCGGTCTGACAATATGCCTACGGTCGAGGTACTGCAGTCTGGACGCGGCCGAGACCCGATGATCCTACAGGCGGCCAGGGACCTGTGGTGGCATCAAGCCTGCTACCAAGTCGACATCGTCGTCGAGCACCTGCCCGGCAAGAGCCTCGTCCTGGCGGACGCGCTCTCCAGACGGGGCAGTAGCGCCTACCACAGACGCCTCTCTGACGACATGATCCGGGAGAAGGGCCTCAGGAGGGTCTATGTGGACCCCTATGACATTTTGCATAATTATGATTTCTAACCCCATTGTATTGCAGGCCCTATGTATGGTTGGCTGTCTGAGAGGGCGGTGTACAGGCAGGCCACCCACAACCGGAAGTCCGAGGCCAACTACATAAGGGCAGCCAAACTGTTTGTGTCGTTCCTTTTGTATTGTAACATTGCTATGGCATTTATCTCACCGGAAGACCTCACAGCCTTTCTAGAATACCTTTATATATTCTATGCGCCACCTACGGTGCCCGTATATTTTAGTCATGCTAAAACATTCCTAGAACTAGCGAATCTTCCAGTAGCTGGGTTCTCACATAAATTAGTAACGAAGCTCTTACGTTGTATAAGTCAGGACAAATCTTATCAAGCTAATGCTACCAAGCCTCTTACCATAAATCAATTTAATTTTGTCCTCTCAAAAATACCACATTCACTCAATCTTAATACTTACCTATCCGCATTTTGTATGCTTTTAGTATGTGCGTGGAGGCGGTCCAATATCGCCCCAGATTCCATTGGTACCTTTGACCCGGCGAGGCATCCAACGAGGGCGACTTCACTCTACTGGCGGATCGATTACTCATCCACCAAAAATGGGCGAAAAACCTCCAAGGAACGGGACAGTCACATAACATAGTGATACTACGGTCACCACTAAACCCTTACTGTGTGGTCCACCTATTCAGCTGCATGCTGAGAGACTCTCCGACGGTTCACCCTCAACAACCCCTACTGGTGTTTCCGGATACCAGAAAAACTATCTCCGCACCTCACCTCTCGAGCGTGTGGTCAACAGCGGTAGCCCATGCGGGTCTACCGGTGAAGCCACATACACTCCATTGCATAAGGAAAACCTCGGCCACACTGGCCGCAGATCTGGGGGCTGACGAGCAACAGCTCAAAGACTTGGGACTCCGCCATTGCCTCTAGAGTATCAAAAATCTAAAATACTCTGGGTCATAATTATATTTTTGTACCAATGTCTATACCTCAATAGTTATATATTCATTATTATCATACCACTACTCACATAAGTGAGAACATATATTTCATGTTATCAATTTTATACGTGTTAATAAAAATTATTACTCCAACCACTCTCCTTATTTCTGGGGGGGCAGAGTAGACGCATACGGTATTATGTGAAATGCAATGAAAACATAGACTCCGTATGCGCCTCTTCGCCCGCCACAGAATACAACCTACCACCCCTCAAACTTTCCCCAAATCCACTCACCCTCACAACCTTATTCCCCCTCCACATAATGGACCTGCCCACCTATAAAATCACCCGCGCTCCCCGCGCCTCTCCACTCAGCCCACCACACCGGGCTCCTACCAATTTCCGACTTTCACTTACCAGAAGTAAGGAGATGTGAATTGATATTTAGGGGTCAACTTCGTTTCTGGAATCACACTCGTAACATTTGCAAGTGGAATCAATGAACTGAGATTGTAAAAAGAAAATGCTAATTAGCCAAATCAAAATATACACCTTCAATTTTATATCCTGTTTTTACATGTATATTCCTAAATGCTTCATAGTAATCAGGTCTATAGAAACCATATATATTTCTTCTGTCCATATGTACTTCAATATTGTATTCTTCACATGTTGTTATAAACAATGATTATATACACAGAAAAATACATGACATTCAAACAAATTTGATTACCCCACTCCTACTATAATTTTTCATACAGGGGACTAATAAGCCTGAAGTTGTGCGCATAAATACACTGACAAATGATATTTAGAAGCACAGAAAAAGAAAGATTTTACCTTGAGACAGAAGCATGGTGGCGGTTCTGAGACTCAGCAGTCCTGGCTGAATATCAAACTTTAAAGCAACTTGGTCCAATATTTTCCATATTTTAATTCCTACTTAAATGTGTTCCAGATGTAAGTACAATGTCACACTAGGTCAAGTTGAGGTCATGGCAGTGAATACATGTATTGAGCCCCTGTTGGATCAAGGCCACACATAAATACACTGCAGGCAGATTTAATTATTTTAAATCAGCTGTGACCCTATACCCTACTCCTGAATGTCTAAACTTTAAATGAGATTGATTTTTGAGCTCTAATCATCAGACCATGTCATTTTGATATCACCCCACAGAGTTATCCCTGATTTTAACACTTTTCGTTACAACTTTTTGTTACAACAAATTTATATTGACTTTAAAGCCTATCTTGCAGGTTAAACACTACTAAATCTCATATAGTGCATCCCTTCCATAGGAGAACATTTGTAATGAAATTATACATAAATATAATACACTAGGCCACTTAATAAAATAAACTGGTTTCTCATCACCGCGCGCATCATAAAAATCAGGTTTTGAGGAAAACATTTTTTTGTTGTTGCTAATTTTTTATGAAAAAACATGATAAAGATGGACAAATATTTGAATATTTGGTATCAAATTAAAGCTTATATTGACAGCAATGCAGTGGGATAGAAATAACTTACACTTTGCCTACTTTCAAAGGTCAATAAATTCTCAAATACTAACATGTGAATTTCGGTCACCAAAAATGTATTTCATCCTATACATTTTAGCTCGTGGATTAAAAAGAAAAGCAAAAAAAAGCCTCCCTCGCCAGATTTTTCAATCATTGGTGATGAGAAACCACTTTTTTTTTTTGAGTGGCCTTACCAGAGTTACAGCCAGTCTTCTACCCCAGCTGACCACGCCCCCCTGAAACAGGCTGTTCTGGGCTCCATACTCAGTGACGTCAGAGCAGGGGTTTAAACATTTATGGATTGCTATGGGAGGTATAGCACTGCATTACTATTTTGCTGCTACATATGCTATATCAATGAAAAAAGTACATATGCTCAATGTAAGTAGTATTATATGTATCGGAACGGGACTATGCTTAAGTACTGTTTATTACTCAATCGACCTGCAGCCAATCAGAGGCCTCCATTTGGTCACGTGACCCCCTCATTTGCATAATTACGTAATAGGCCACGCCCCCTCATTTGCATAATTACGTAATAGGCCACGCCCCCTTGATCACTAGCCAATCAGAGGCCGCCATTTGGTCACGTGACCCCCTCATTTGCATAATAGGCCACGCCCCCTTGATCACGTGACCCCCTCATTTGCATAATAGACCACGCCCCTTTGATCACCAGCCAATCAGAGGCTTCCATTTGGTCACGTGACTCCCTCATTTGCATAATAATGGATCACGTGACCCCCTCATTTGCATAATAGGACCACACCCCCTTGGTCACGTGACCGGAAGCGCTCTTTATTTGGAAAATAGACCACACCCCCTTGGTCATGTGACCTGAACCCCTCCCTCATTTGCATAATATAGATAATAGACAGACCACGCCCCCCTTTTGGTCACATGACTTGGACTAGCCAATGGGAGGCTTCTATGGGGGGGAGGGGGAGGGGGGAGGGGGGCACTTTAAGATGCATGGGGAGGGGAGGGGGGGGAGGGGGGCACTATTTTGGGGTGGGCGGGCACTTGGGGGGGGCCTTTGGGGTCTGCTGGAGAGAAAATTCTTTTTTTTTATCTAATCTCTAGGGAATCGCCTCCTCCCTACCCCCCTTTAGGGGGGGTAGGGAGGAGGCGAGTCGGAGGTGACTGTAGAGGAGTTTTTCGGTGACTTGATGACTTTCAAACGACCATACTGATAGTTGATAAATTTGACTTTTAACTTGAATATTCTTGCGACTTTGCGACTTGTAAGCGAAAGCGAAAGCGACTTTGCGACCTGTAGCCCCTTAAAAGAGGTGACTTTGTAACCTCAGGGGGGGGGGGAGATCTTTCTACACCCCCACGGAGGTGGAAGGATCTCGGTTGATTGACTGTACTTTGACTTGTTGTTGTAAACAAAAAAAAATTAAAAAATCAATGAATAGAACGACTCCCTTATTGCTAACAAAGGAACGACTTTGAATTACACAAATGAGACTACCCTCTTTTGTAGGGGGTTAGTGGTAACTCGACTTAAATTAGAGTATTAGGGAGAGCAAAACGTGACTACACGCCGTCTTAGACTGTCTTACGGACCGGATAACAATAACCATAGGTACCTTGGTTACTGTTGATGACGCGTAATGAGCAACGTCGTCAAAATTAAGCTGACGTCAGCGGTCGGCTAGCCAGACAGTTTTTTTTGTCAAAATGACCGGATCTGGTCACGAGGATACTGAAAGAAGGTCTACCTAGAACCACCACGCTAGTTTGAGCGCTGCGGGTATCAGGCATCATGGGGCCCTTGACGGGTGGGTCCTCCCCATGCAGCCGTATGTCGAATTTAAGAAATGTCCATGTCACATGTCGCTAAGGGAGAAACGTTTTTTGAAATATTTAGAACTCAAATTTGAGCATTCTGGTACATTTTTAAGGACCCAGACACTGCAAAGCCGGGTACCATCCAAGAAAATTTTTTTGGCGAAATGTTTAGGCTTGAAATGGTACTTTTCTGATGTACTCTTCGAACATTTTTTTTCTCATGTCACTATGGTCCATGTCACATGTCGGACTAAAGAAATGCCCCATGGCCCATGTCACTTAGATGACCGTGCCCCATGTCGATTTTTTAAGATATGCCCGTGTCGTCATATCGAATTTTAAGAAAATGACCATGTCACCATATCGAATTTAGGGGTCTAGGGACATCAGCATGTCCGGCTATCCTCCACAAATTTAGCTCTAAAATGTTTACTTTTTTTGGGCTGATTTTTCATCATTTAAAAAAAAACAATAGGATGTTGAAATGTTTGCTGTTGTAAATAGAAACAAAACAAAACAAGCGCATGGTAAGATTATGTCACATTGTAGTCGCGGGTCCGCTCGTGAGTAGTATAGTATGTATCGGAACGGGACTATAGTTAACTACTGTTTATTACTCAATCGACATGCAGCCAATCAGAGGCCTCCATTTGGTCACGTGACCCGTTGCCATGGTAACGTGACCTACTTAGGGCTCTCAGCCAATCAGAAGCCAGCATTCTGGGTGACCTACTGACCTACTTAGAAGCTCTCAGCCAATCAGAGGCCGGCATTCTGGTAACCATGGTAACGTGACCTACTTACGTCACGTGACCTACTTAGGCTCAGCCAATCAGAAGCCGGCATTCTGGTAACTAGGGTAACGTGACCTACTTAGGGTTTGTTTGTAAACAATACCACGTGGCTCTCTTGTTTGTAAACAACACCACGTGACACGTGACTGTTTGTAAACAAACAAACAAAAAAAAGTTATGTAACTTATATATAGAAATAAAAACACAACAAGATAATTTTTTTTCTTTTCATTTTATTCTTTATTTTCATTTCAATCAGAAAAAACACACAAGTTTATGCTTTTTTAGCTTGCTTCTTCGATTTGCAGCAACTCAACAGGCCGCAAAGTCTCACGCCGCCGTCACTCGCACCACCACACCCCGGACGACTTCTCTCCAATAGACATTGCACGACTTTGGATAAATCCAACACCATTTCGGCAAGGCAGAGAATCTTTGCCTCCATGAAACGGCCGCCATCGCAACAACCCGTCACAACAGCATCATCGATAGCTTCTGACTCACGGCCCGGTCGCTCAGCTTTGGGATTTTGCTCATGCGCATGACGCACTTCTTGGGGTTTCTTGTTCGACATGCTTCAATTAGGAAATGAACGCAATGAGGTCCACAGGTGTCAGCAGAAGTGTCTTGTAGTTGAATGCGGTTTCTTTGCCACTTGAACGGAGCAGAGCGTTCCACGAAAGACAAGAACTCCGCACTCAGCGGCGGTAAGCCGAAGGAATCAAAGTAGTACACTTCACCCGTGCTCGACACGTAAAACGCCACCCAATGCTGACCTGGTAAATGTTGCGGATCTGTGTTGCTCACGAAACAAGTGTCTTTGATAGGGTGCTTCGGAATAGTGTCACAAGAGAAAACGCCCAGGAAACGATGTTTTGTGTGAACGTTTTCCTTCAACACTCTGCTTATCTCAAGCGTGTTCATACGATACGCCAAGTACCGCCGTCTTGTCTTCAGTTCATGTGGTAGTCGGTGACGGGGTGTCGATCTCGGGTCAGCTCGACGACGTTGTCGTACACCAAGTAGAGTAGCACCGTTGTTGTCGCTTGTAGCGCCGAGCGGAAACTGACTTCCACCCTCAGCTGACCCGCTCTTATAAGGTTCACGCGACACCCGTCGTGCGATCTGTCTGGGGTTAAGTCGAGGGGGAACACCGTGTAACCGTTCAGGAATTGATCGTATGAAATACCGCAGGAGCGCGCGCCCTCGTACATCCCCGTTTCCGTGTGTAGCGCCAAGTACTCTCTCACGGCCGCTTTGGTCTTAAAGTCGGGCACGTAGGCGTCGTTCGGCACTTTCTGATCGTTCACTATCACTTGAAGCGAGCTGATGTCGTAATGCTTCATCTCGAACGGGTTCTTGGTGTAGCTACCGTTGAAGGCGTCGTGGTCAAGGAAGCAAATCATCATCGACTTGGGAAGCTGGCCTGTGTTGGAGTGCGTGTAGCTGTGATCTCTGTTACCTTGAGGGATGGCGTACGTCGTCACCTCCACTCTGTTCACCGGGTAGTCGAAGGGCCCGTGTTCTATCACCGCTCTCTCGTGCGTTTCCGCTACAGCGTCCGCCACCAGCACGCGTCGCACGTAGAGCTTTGCTTTGTAGATCTTCAAGCTGTAGCCTCCGTCAGCGGCGCACATCAGATAGAAAGAGGGCGCCGCTTGTTTCAGAGTGAGATTGATTTCTGACTCTCCAACGATGAGCTTCGGTTGATGAGCCAGGTCAAAGTGCAGTCGCGCCATCAGCGAAAAGCGCTTGTTGGAGATTAGCTTCTTGCGCGCTTTGTACCCCGCATTCGCGTCAGTCAACGTGTCAAACTGACCGGGCGTATCTTCATGCCACCCCTGGGCGCTCATGACGCCGTCCTTCACGTCTTTGTTGTAGTTGAGTTACCCTTCCAAGTAAGCTCGGTAAGGGTAGGTCTCGGTGTTGCCAGACACTTTGAAACCGCCGATGGAGACTTGGACGTCTTTGAAGAGCGAGTGAGCCAAGTTGTTCACCGGAGCTACCGCGTCGGTGTCCTCGATCGCCGCTCCGTTCGCTTTCAGCACTTGACATTCCAGATGAAGGTAATTCTCGTTCAGGTCTGTGTACTCTTGCGACTTGTTGATGGTGAAATTTATGTTACCTCCATCCTCTAAAGAGTTTTTTGTTTCTATCCCCAGGAAAGACGACTTTAAGATAGTAGTCTGAGTCGGCGCTACGGTGTGCAGGTCGAGCTCAGAGAGCGCGCACTCGTTACTGCTCTCGTGTACGTAAGCCATTGTGTTCTCTCTTCACGCAGCCGACAGACTGACGCCGGCCGCCTCCAGTCTTTTTATTTATACCTGAACGCCTAGGCGCTTACCGGTCGAATACATCCCCTCTACGTCTCTTGCAAGAGCCACCGCCCGTCTGAGGAGAATGCCGGCGACGTTTCGACCCTTTCTTAGACGCGACAGGCGTCTTTCCTCCCGAGAACGCCGTACTCGCCAGTCTCTTCAGAGCGCCTGCGCCTCGGTCTTTCACGCTGCTCTTTAAAGTCCGACCCGCCAGCACATCTTTAGCTACGCCCACACCGGCGCGGAGCAGCGTTTTTCCCACCGACTTCAATAGCGGGGTAGCCGAGCGCATCAGACCTAACAGAGCGCCGCCCAAACCGTGCCCGCTCTGGAAAGAGCGCCCGCTGTACACGTTGACGCCGTTGCCCAGCTGCGCGTTGTAGTAATCGCTGTACCCTCTGCCGACGGTGCGCCTGGGTGGAAAGTACGGAACGCGTTGACGCATCATTTTTCTCTCTTTCAGCGCTCAATAGGTCTCAGATGAAGTGTCACGGTCACCTCGCCTCTACCGAATGGGATGGAATGACCGGATCGGTCTCTTAAATAGATGCCGACCTCGGTAAACCTCTTGGATTTCAAGGGGAAATAATCCAAATGGGGAAAACTGATAGCTTGCACGCCACCTCGACGCTTTCCGCCTCTGTCCACCGCCACGCAGCGCAACAGCGGCACTTGCATGTCGCCCACACGTCTCTCCTGGATCATGTCGGTGTATATGTACACAGAGTGCACGTCCCCATAAACATCCATCGAGTAGGCGCCGGTAGTCGGCGACGCGAAACACGTCTTCTCTCCGAAGCCTAGAACGCATGCGAGATGCTGACTCAGCAGGACAGCACAGTGTCTCGGCGGTTTGATGGTGACGCGTTTCGTCTTGGCGTCGTACGATAAGATCCGCATCGGTTTGAGCAAGAAGCTGTCGCCCTCTAGTCTGTCATCTCGCAACGTCTCACTCAAGCGCTCGATTAGGGTGTGGTTGCTTCCGGTGAAAATAGGAGGTATCTCGAATATGTTTGGCATGAAACTGCGCACTCCCATGTCCTTCTCCATCTTTTCGATCATCTGTCTTGCTTGATGGCTGATCGTCTTCTTCTTCACCGCCGGGGACAAGAACTGCTTGTATACGGCATTCGTCTGTCTCAAGTCGACCTCTCTCTTGAACCTTTTTGTTTCCGGTTTCAATTGCTGCTCTTCCGACGTGTCTGATATCTCTTCCACCGTTACATAGCTCGCTTCCTTCCAGCTCAGCGGGAATTTTGAGCTGAACGTTAGCTTGCTCAGACCGTTCGCGTTTTTCATTCTCTTCCAGTCTACCTGTGGTTTTTTTCCTTCGGAGAATTTAGTTTCTTTTAAAACCTGGATCGCCTCCTCTAGCGAACCTTTGGTGCGCAGAGGAACAACGATGATCAAGTCGTCGTCGTGCACGTTAGTCCATTCTGTAGGGAGGATGATCTCAGTCAGAGCCGCTTCGTACGCTTCGGGCAGAAGGAGCGGCGAGTCGAAGTGAGTTCGGAAAGACGTCAAGCTGTTGTCAGGATAATACTCCATAGAGCTGTTGCTAGGTAGAGTGATGTTCATTTTTTTTTTTTTTTTTTTTTCTACGTTATTTTTTTGACGGGGATCCACTCGTTGAACTTGTCGTCGTAACCTAACCAACGTACGAAAGCTAACTCTTTACCGTCGACGGTCTTGCGGCGCAACACCTCGTCTATCAGGTAGTTGTTGTCGTAACGACTCTTGTACACCTTCTGAACCTCTTCCGGGTAGAAGACGCCTTTTATCTCCTCGCCCTTGTCGTCTTTCAGCTCGAACCCTCTGCTTCCCAACGTCTTAGCAACGTCGACCACTTCCTCGCGCCAGTTTCCCTCGTACCCTTTGTCGAAGGCGCCTTTAGTTCTCAACATCCTCACTCTGTCACCCGGAGCGATGACGTCGACGGCGGACGTCTTTGTTTTTTTCTTCTTTTTCCATATTTCGTCGATTTGTTTGTTAGTTGGGAGATCTTGTCGGTAGAAAACTGTTTCGCTGTTTTCCGAGCTGACTTGAGCCGGCGCCATTTTCAACGTCTTGTGGTGAGTGCGATTGTAAGAAGACACTACATGGTGCAGTACGTCTACGTAGCGATACGTGCGCTTGTGTGTGAAATAACGCCACAGCTTCTCCTTCAGACTGCGGTTCAAGCGCTCCACTAGACTAGCTTTGATGTCGTCGTTCTCGCCAGTGAAGAACTCTATGCCCTCGCTCTTCAAGTGATCTTGAAAGATCTTGTTCAAAAACTCTTTCCCCTTGTCTGTCTGAACAGTGCGCGGTCGTCTCTCGCCAGTGCCTGTCATCTCTCGGAAGGCCTCGGTGACATCAGCGCCGCTCTTGGATTTAATGGGAACGGCCCACGCGTACCTAGAGAAAACGTCGATCGCCGTCACCACGTACCGGAAGCGGTCGTTGTGAGACGCCAAAGCTTGCATGTCCATCAGATCTATCTGCCACTGTTGATCGATTGCGCCGGTTATAGTCTTGTTCCTTGCGAATTTTCTCCGAATGGGTTTATGTTTAGTGTAGGCGTCCAGCGACACTAAAGCATCTCGGATGACGGCCGGGTTCAGGTGGCGAAAATGATGTTTCTGGAGTTTAGTCACGCTAGTGAAACTGGAGGGCGCTTTGACGTCGGTATATCTAGCTACTACGCGCTTCTTTTCTTTTTCCTTCTTGGTCAGTCTCTTCACTGGTTTGCCCATGGTGGGCCTGTTGAGGGCGTGAACGACGAGCTCGCCGCTAGGCGGTTGCGCCCTCTCCTTTTCTTACTCGCCACGCTCCTATAAGAAGTCGGAGTTTGGAAAAGTTCACTGTCGTCCTCCTCGTCGTCAGAGGATTGATCGTCCACCTGGAGAGAAGAGTCTGCTGCTGCTACTGCTGCTGCTGCTGCTGCTTCTCTTTCTTCCGAGTCGAAGCTCGGTCGTTTCCGACCTCTGTCAGCAAGCCGTGTGTCCAAACTTCGGCCAGGTCCGCTCGCTTTATACAGATGGTTTCCGATCAAGGAGTCTGTGGGAACTGCTTCGCGCAGCGCTTTCGTGAACGGCGAGTAGCCCGCCGGTCTGGGCGCCGTCTTCCTGAACCTGGCAGCGTCGTTCAGTAAGTCCACTATGTTGATGCGATGCTCAGGTGGTATTCTCCGACCCGACATCTCGCGCACCGCACCGTCCTCGTTCCACTTGATCACACCGGATTTCTCCAATTGTTTGTACAGCGCCACGGTCCGAGTGCGATTCCTCTTGGGAACTTGGTTCACCAACCGCTCGAGTAGGGACGCGCTGGCCTCTTCAGCAGACTGACGGAGGTGAGCCGGGGGCGAAGAAGAGTAGGACGAAGAGATGTTGCTGTTGTGGGGATTCGCGAGAAAAAATTGCAATCTATTCAACAACCTTCGGTATTTCAACATTTTCTCGCGCGATTCCAAAGTGGGGTCGTTCAACACTAAATCCAAGTCCCTGTAGATAAACTGTAGCACCTGGTGCAAGGCCGCGTCGGGATGAAGGGACTGTTCTGCCTGCTTGTGGTAATAGGCCATGTCGGCAGGTAGGCGGGCGGCGGTGGCAGGAGCGGAACTCTCGTTCTTTTCAGTGCGCTCATCAGGAAGAGGAGGAAGGTTTGGAGCAGTAGAAGTACTAGCAGCAGCGACTGCAGTAGTAGCAGCGCTAGTAGTAGCAGCAGCAGCGGGCACATGATGAAGTAGACCTGCTCGTGATGATTTGTAGAGCGTCTCAGGATCCACGAGCGCTAAACGTTTGTAGTGTTGTTGCTGCTCTGAGTCCGTCATGGGGACGACGGTGGCAATGACGCTGGTGGTGGCGGTAGTGGTGGTGGTGGTGGTGCTGTCGGCGAGTAGGTGTCGAATGAGGTGTCTCATATACGGAGAATGCTCTTTATAAGCGGTAAGGCCATCCCTATGAGAGCCGGAATGAGGAAACCTCCCTCTTGTACCAAGACGCGTCTCTTTTTTTTGATGGGCGTAGATTTTTTGCCGACCTCCCTCAACACGTCAGCCGATTCTCGAAGCTTGTCCAGTTGTTTGTCGCTGAGCGGGATGTTCCCTACCAGTAAATTGTGACAGATCTCACTTAACGCTGCGATCAGATCGTCGCTTCCAGAGTCTATTAGATGCGAGCAGTCCTTTGGCGAGCACTTAGCTAAGTGCTTGAGAGTACCAAAGTGTCTTTCGAGTAGATGAGAAGACATTTTTTTGCTACTGCTTTCTATTGTTCTTTTTTTTGTCTAGCGGTACGAACACTAGCTGAGAGTGTATGGACGTCAAAGAGGAGCATATTCTCAGATCGTCAGGTGTTGACTGCTTGAAGTCCAGAAGGAGGTATGAGTGAGGTCGCTTGAGTTCATGGGTAAATATACTAGAGAGGGCCGCCGCGTTGGACGGAAACACCTGGCGAGACAGACTAGCTATTTGCCCCATGTCGCGCGGGTTCTTGAAAACGATCATGTAGTGAGCGTTCAGACTCATAGTTCGAAAGTCGGGTGATTTCTGGAATAGGTTCTGAGTGATGTATATGACGCTCACGTTCCAGTGATGCGAGTATTTAGTAAAGATGTCGGCTACCACTTGCTGATTGGAACTGCTCATCAGATCGTCCAATATCAGTAGAGTGTGGGGTCGTAAAGCGTCTTCTGCTACTTCCACGTCTCCCGCTATAGACTCTTTGCTAGGAAGACCTTCTCTGAATTCCACACCGTACTGATTTTGCATTTTTTCAAACAGAGGTTGCCACTCGCCGTAATGGTAAAAAGTCTTTTCCACCGGCGGCGTGACCAAATTGTTCACGTCGCTCAGAAATTGATCCACCAAGCGCGATTTTCCACAACCCGACGGACCGCTAATGATACAACTAAAGGGTCCTTGTAGTCGAGCGTCGAAATGAATTTCTGTGAAGAGTTTGCTTTTACTACTGGACATTTTTTTGTTTTTTTTCAGGACGCGTCACAGAGCGGTTGTGTGTCTGACTGTCTGCTGTGTTTCTCACTCGAACGGTCGGTAGTGAATGGTTGTGGAGAAAAGTCAGCCGACCTTTTTATTGATACCGGCCGGTGTCACAGTAGCGGCGGCAGAAGTGACTTTTTTTTCTTTTTTTTTTTGCGATAAAATTCTATTTTCACTCAATAGTCATAAATGTTTGTATCAGACTCCAGAGGAGTCTGATACAAATATTTATTTTTTTTTATAAAAAGAAGAGGAGGAGGAGGAGGAGGAGGAGGAGGAGGAGGAGGAGGAGGAGGAGGAGGAGATTAATTTTTTTTTTTTTTTTTTTGATCATTTAGGCAAAGCTCGTCACTTTGCCGCTTTTTTTTCTATTTCTGTGTTGTGACACGATCGTCTCGAAAAAGCAATAAGGCGTGTGAGCGCGGCGGTGACAAATACATATTGGAGCGTATGGTTTAAAATAGTGCGTCCCTATTTTCTTCAATTCGGCTGCGTTGCAATATGCGGGATAACAAGTGACGACGTCGAAACGTTTAGAGACCGTGTTCACGTCGGCCACAACGCGCGCCCACCGAGTGGGAGCTGCAGTCGCTCCCAAGAAACCGATCGGCTTGTCGAATCGTTTCATAGCACTTATTCTCACTTTATAAGAGGAGGCAGGGTGAGGAGAGTAGCGGCGCTCTTTCTTTTCATGAAACACCCAACGAGTGGGGGCGCTGAGAGCGGCTGTTATGCAATGGTAGAGTAAATGCTGTTCTGAGAAGACGGCTCTCGGCCATGTCGCTACGTTTTCCTTTTCCGCTCTTGTATAACGACGATGGCGCTCAGCTTTGCATTTCTCGAGAATTCGGTACGCTTCAAGAGAAGCGTGAACCTCAACTACGTGACGCTCTCTCCTTTGAGATAAAAAAATAGCCGGGCAGTTGAGGAGAGCACTTTGTTTGCGCGACCGTCTTTTAGAAACTCGCGCCCTCTGCAGCGCCATATTTCTTTCCTCCGAAACAAAAAAGACTGAGTGAAAATAAAAATTTTTAAAAAACAAAAAGCTCAAACAAAAAAAATAAGCAATAAGCAGACTCAGCTCGAAATTCCCTGCTGGCGTGATGGCGGTGACTGCAGGCGGTGGCAGCGGTCGGCTGGCCGGCGGTGGCGGTGTCGGCGGCGATGGTAGAAGGGTGTGTGGAAAGAGAGACGCATCTCAGTCTTTTATAGGAGCGGCGAGTCTGACATTTTCAGCTGTCGCATGCTGACCTGCTGCTATCATAAGAGAAACAAAAGCCCTAATCACGCTTTTCAGCTGGATCCTTCCACCCCGCCAGACATGGATCCAGATGGGAAGGTGGTTTAAAATTAAATCCGTGTACCGACTGTCATACAATAGAGTAATTAGTTGAACGCGTGTTACCTGTATAAAGGATTAGCGGGTCATGGGCTCAGCGTGTGTATAGAAAAACAACTACAGGTAGCGTGAACAAAGCGACCCCCTCCCTTTCTGTCACTCTGTCTGTGACTAGAGGGTGTGCGTGTGGTAAGCGGCTTAAATCTAAAGAAAAACAAATCACCCTCTCCTGTCGTCAGCAGTCAGCCGGCCGGCGGCTGGAAAATGCGATTAGAGGGATGATGAGCCGCGTAGTAAGCGACTTAAGGCTGATCTAAAGACCTGCCGTGAGGGGGCAGCTGGCCGGTGGCTTGAAAAAAAAGGGGGGAGTAAGGGTATATAAGGGGGAGTGAAACCGTATTCGGCATCGTCATCATCGTTCACGCTACTACTACTACTACTACTACTACTACTACTACTACTACTACTACTACTACTACTACCACCACCAGCACCGCGCCTCAATTTGCAGATCCCCATGATGGAAAGTTGCTACCGTGACATGAAGCGGAATGACGAAGCGGCGCGCGAATGTGAAGCTGATGCTGTAGCCTCTGCTACTGCTGCTGCTAGTGCTGCTCAGCGTGCTACTGCTGCATTTACTGCGGCTGTTAGTGACGCTGGTTGTGATGACGTTGTTGTTGTTGCCGCTGCGGCTGTGACTGCTGCTGTTGCTGCCGCCGATGCAGCTACTCATGCCACCGATGCCGACGCTGCTGCTGCTGATGCTGTTGCAGCTGCCGATGACGCCGCTGATAACGCTGCTAGTGCCCGCTCTGCCGCCCTTGCTACTGTCGCTGCTGCTGTTGTTGCTAATGCTCACGCTACTGCTGCTACAGCTGCTGCTACTGCTGCTACCGCTGCTGCCGAGGCTGCTGCCGCTGCTGCCGATGCTGCTGCCGATGCTGCCGATGCTGCTGCCGATGCTGATGTTAGCAGTCGCGTCGACAAAGAATCGTCATTTGTCACTCTTAAACCTCCAGTTGAACGCGCGACGAGTAGTAGGGCTACCAACGCGACGGCCGGATGGTGCAACTGGTGTCGTCGCTTCTGCTCGTGCGGCTGCTTTTCTTCCAGTCCTACCTGCTGCTGCTACGGTATGATAGTGTTATAGTGTTTGAATGAGAACGCGCGTAGTTACACATAGACGCTGTAACAGATGTGCTTTTTTTTTTGAAAATATAATTTTAACATAACATGGAACTTGTTGTGTTTATTTTCTATATATAAGTTGTTTGTTTACAAACAGTCACGTGTCACGTGGTGTTGTTTACAAACAAGAGAGCCACGTGGTGTTGTTTACAAACAAACCCTAAGTAGGTCACGTTACCCTAGTTACCAGAATGCCGGCTTCTGATTGGCTGAGCCTAAGTAGGTCACGTGACGTAAGCAGGTCACGTTACCATGGTTACCAGAATGCCGGCCTCTGATTGGCTGAGAGCTTCTAAGTAGGTCAGTAGGTCACCCAGAATGCTGGCTTCTGATTGGCTGAGAGCCCTAAGTAGGTCACGTTACCATGGCAACGGGTCACGTGACCAAATGGAGGCCTCTGATTGGCTGCATGTCGATTGAGTAATAAACAGTAGTTAACTATAGTCCCGTTCCGATACATACTATACTACTCTCGTGGCTTATCCAGCCTCTTTGTGGATCCGCGACTGACAATGTGATCATATACTAATCACCCGGCGTTTACGGTATTATATACTAAGGTATGAGACAGGCCCTACAGAAAAGGTGTCTAAAAGCGCTGCGACCTGATTGAAATGACGTCAGCGGCGTCTGCTCGTCAGCGCCCAGCTGTAGGACATGCCATCCTGCTTTGCTGGATGTTTTGAAATATTTTGATTTAACTGATAATACCTGATAACAAGCCTCTGAAGCAGTTTTTGATCGAGTACGTGTTCTCTACTTTTCCATTGATTAGCTGCTTCAGCAAAAAAAATCGCGCGCGCGCGGTCTAGATGACGGAGGCGCTAAAGCTCTGTTTAGAGAGTGGAACTTGACTATAGACTCAGTACTAACTGAACGTCCGGGGTCACCCCTCATGTGGGTATATGTACAAGCTCAGGTTCTTCACTTTACGGCTTGACTAAAACTGAGACGCGTCCATGATAAACTCTAGCATTTTTTTTTCTTTTCTAGGATCGAGAGATTTTAAATGGGGCGGTTATCTAAATAGCGTGGAACTAAAATCAGGCTGCGGCAGATAGTATCTCTGCGCACCTCAAGACTCAACGTAGCTTTCACTCTCCAGCAGAGGTTTAGTTGTCACTAATTATGGGCGGCGACCATCATGCACCGGCGGATATTGGAGAGTGTTGGAGAGCTGAAGCCTACAGACATATAAATCAATCGCTCTGGTGGAGACAAGTGTCGGAAATATCTCGCCATAGATTGGAACCAAATACTTATCTAATGGAATCGTTATCAGTTTTCAGTTTTCTTGCCGTACAAATTTATTTCCCACTCTTCACGTGGTGATAGCTGAAGGTCACTCGTCGTAGGTACGTGTGACCGGAACGCCCTTTTGGTTTTGGCGCGGGTTGACATCAGATTTGTACCGTACTGTCGCGATTAAGGGCTCTGAGGTGAAGTTCTTACTCAGGAGCTATATACAAGCCAGGCGCTAGCGCTTATTCAAAGTCGCGATTTTAGTGCTTAAGAAAAAACATTTGGAGGCTCTTATACTCCGGCGCTTATTCAAGACCGGCGCGCTTTCAACACTAGGTGCTTTATCGCGACCGTACGGTATGACTTCGGTGTCACAAGGTCCCAAGCTCCAAATAAGGAAGTGAAATGACGTCGCCTGTCTACCTCGTGCGCGTCATAGCGTCGTCGAAAATAGTGTGACGTCAGCTGCTCTCAGGCGGTTAGGAAGTCAGTTCGACAAAATGGCTCACGGAGTGAACTTCGTGGCCGTTTCCCGATCTATGATCGATGCGGCCGTGGAGAAGGAATTCGTAGCCGCACTACAGAGAGAGGAGGCAGAGAGACAGCGTGCTGCTGCTGCAGAGGGTGTGGCCGATGAGCTGATCACGGAGGTCACTGATCAACTCATACGGCAGTGCGTCGAAGAAGTCAAGCAGCAAGTCTGCATGGAGGAAGGCTTACCGCTCGCCGTCCTGGAGATGATGAAAGACTACGGCGTGATATGACCACACCCTCCGCCTCAGCAGCAAGGTCCCTGCCATCATCTCTACTAAACGGTCCTTTTCAGGACCAACCACTGATCACAAAAGTTGAAAATCAATCTCAATATAATATACGCATCAGAAAAAACCCTAATAGTCTCTACACTGAAACCCTCTTGAGTAGGTAGGCCGGGTTGGTTTTTTTTTTTAGGAAGGGCGTCAGGTCATCATGCGGAGGTCATCAGGTGTACTGTGTGCTGTCTGTCTGTCTGTCTGTCTGTCTGTGTGTGTGTGTGTGTGTGTGTGTCTGTCTGTCTGTCTGTCTGTGTCTGTCTGTCTGTGTGTGTGTGTGTGTGTGTGTGTGTGTGTGGTGGGTGTGAGCGTGTGTGAGAGAGCGTGTGTGAGCGTGTGTGAGAGAGCGTGTGTGAGCGTGTGTGAGAGAGTGTGCGTGTGTGTGTGTGTGTGTGTGTGTGTGTGTGTGCAGTGCGCGGCGTGTGTGTATCATGGTGTACGATGGTATCATGATGAATGTGACGTCGTATCGGGTCTAATCATGAGGGGAAGGGGATAGGCCGAACAAAAAAAAGTTGTGTTCCGGTAACCCGACCGACCCTATCATTTTGGCCCGACCCTAATCGTTTTAAATTTTTTTTTTTTTTAGATTCTCCCTTATGTAGAGGGGGCCCCAGACGGGTAAAAAATCGACAAATCGACATGACCCTAGTGACAAGGGAAAAAGACATATTCCTTAGAATCGACAAGTGACATGGGTATTCCTTAGAATCGACAAGTGACATGAGGGGTAGTGACATTTTTATAGTGTCAGTGACAAGGGACAAACCGCTTTTCTTAAAAATCGACAAGGGACATAGCCATTTCTTAAAAAAAAAAAAATCGCCAAGTGACACAGCATCCCCCCGTCTAGGGGCCTATGTAGGGTATCACCAAAAGGGTTTAAAACATACATAACGGCCTTCAGCTATCTCAATTCTTATCCTTTGAAAAAGCCTAGAAGGGTGGGAAAATTCTTTGTATGTAAAAACAGAACTGATAAGGGTTTTTAATTAGACAGATATTAGTTCTACACTATCAAAAAATAACCACTCAGTAAAAAAAGAGATTCCGACATATTTTGGCATAGAAAAGAGATGGAATCTGGCGACCTAGATATATTTTTCCTCTGTCTATAGAACTAGTTCGGGCTCAATTCTATATTACTATAAAGTTGCACTCAATAAACCCTCCCAAAATACAACACAGTTATCGCCTTCTATTTTTGAGTTACTGCCTATTCTGACATTTTGAAAGGAGGTTTGGTACAACATATAAGCTGCAAGTTATACACAGAGATTAATAATAAGACCCCAGACGGGTAAAATAGCCAAGTCAACAATGTCCTGTTTTAGCCAATATGGACAAAGAGACACGGGGGTGCTGGGAGTTGGCGACAAGGGGCAAGACGGGCAAGACTACTTCTCAAAATAGACAATGGACAAGACCTAGTTCTTAAATTCGACAAGGACCATTGGCATCTCTTATATTCGAATAGTGACACATGTGCCCCGTCTGTGGTCCTAATATAGATTTTCTAAAAGTAAATTTTCTGCACCGTGTGACAACGACCGATCAGCTAGATAGCAGAGATTTCCCCAACCTATTTTGGTTATTTTTCTATTCAGTTTTTGATCAGCGCGCTATATTATCGTTTAAAAAAAATAATTTTTAATCATAAATAATATGTAGACTTGGAAAAAAAAAAGAGAGCTGACACGCAAACTCCGACTCTCCCCCCTCCTACTCACATGTCGCTGTTTTGTCACTAAACCCAAAGACCCCGGGGGGGCTACTCTGCCATGTATTGGATAACCGCTGCAGCACAGCTCTGAAAAGCGGTGGCGGTGAATTTCCATTAGATCCCAAAAAGGGGGGCGGTCAGATGTAGTAGGTAAGGCACGGATTAGTAAAGATTATTGCTAGAAGGGATGAATAAAATGAATTTGTACAAAATTGTGAGAGACCTAAACTTATAATATCCCATCCAACAAGTAAATGCAGTGGGTTGGAGTAGGGCGGTCCATGTACAGATTATCCACATAAATAGGGCGGTCAAACCTCCCAAGCTCTGAAAAGTAGGGTGGTCAAATCTCCCAAGCTCTGAAAAGTAGGTTGGTCGAATCTCCCAAGCTCTGAAAAGTAGGGCGGTAGGGCGGCAGTTGCTATCTACCCTCAAACACTCAGTGCCCAACCCGGGCCAAAGACCCACCCACCCCGTAGGAAGGGGTGACGTTTGTGAACGTTCCCTTAGACTTCTATTCTTTATTTATTGTGTGGCCCCTAAAGAGGGGCCAACCAACTGGCACTGCCAGTTGGTTATATGCTGCACAACATGGGCTTAATTAATTACGCCGCGTGTTAAGCAGCATGGATCACTCTGGCCTCAAAGGCCTCAAAGGCCCCGTTGGATGGGGGCCCTTGTGGCACAACGAGTCAAAACGAGTTGATCCGTTTTTCAGATTACCGACTCGGTGAGAGGTTCTGACTATGTATATCTTTTATAACGCCTTAGATATGGTGTGGTATTTTTCATCTCGCTATAGTTTAGTTGGTATTTAAAGAAACTGACTCATTTCTATCAGAAATACACAATATTGAATTGTTTTTTATATTTTAATATATTAGAAGCGCGCTTTGTTGCCTATATAGCTCATTATGCGTTAAAATGTTCGTGAGCATCGTAGGAATGTACAAAATTCCTATTGTGGCGCCATCTGACGAAAGAGCGGGGAACTATACTAGCGCGTTCGTTATTCGCATCTTTGACAGCGACTAAGAGACGCTCAAACTGTCTCTTATTTAGTTTGAACTTATCACAAAATTGTCTTTGATAGGTCGTAGATTGACTTCTGACTTTTTTTTCTTTTTTTTAGTTAGAATAAAAAAACAAAAAAAACAGTGACGCCGACACAGAACTGCGCATTAACGCGCTCCACCGTCTTCAGAGGGTTAAGTCTATAGTACAGTAGATTCTACTGTGTACTTACACTAACAGTGCTACATATACATACCCGAGTTCTAAGTGGGTTTTTTTTTTTAGGAAAAAAAGTGATCTACTCACCCAAACCGCTATTAGTAGGTAACCTGTATGAACCATACCGCAAACATCTGCCTCGTGACTGATAGTGTACCGGTGGTGAAGTGCTGTTGCAAGAACAATTGAGGCTCTTTATATAGCTGAGAGAGCGAATGTCCTAATCTTGTTTTCAACTCTATTCCAGAGAGGATATCAAAAATCACATGTACATGTATATGGGCTTATAGCTGGTGAATAGATAAGGCGGGACAACTGTGTATACAAAGACTACAGGGGGCGTTTTAACGACAGGTGTGACGCGCCAGCCCGTGGCCGGAGCTTTTGTTTTCACCTAGAGAGGGGATCAAGAGTGTATACAAAACCTACAGGGGGTGATTAACGACAGGTGTGACGCGCCAGCCGGTGGACGGATGACTTCTAAGCTTTGTTTTCACCTAGAGAGGGGATCAAGAGTGTATACAAAAAAGCCTACAGGGGGTGTTTAACGCGGCCGGATGACTGCATGTTATGGTCTAAGCCTGTTTTCAGCTAGAGAGGGACCTAATCACCTAAGCCCTTTCCACCCTTAAAATCAATCTGATAATTGCCATAAAGGGGAGTAATGCGCGTTACATGTATATGGGATTATAGCTGGGTAAGAGATTGAGACGCTAGTCAACTGTGTATACAAAAAAAACTACAGGGGATGTCTAAGGCCGAGTGTCATGCACCAGCAGGCGGACGGATGTCTGCCACTCTAGCTGTGACTACAAGCGCGTGCGTGTGGTAGACAGCTTAAATCAAAAACAAGTTAAGCTCCTTATAGCTTCCTACTGACTGCGGATTCTAGTGCTTGAAAGATGGTCTTTTGTTTTTTTCATCTATTTCCTCGGGGAGTCGAACAGGATTAAAGATGTAACGAACCCGCACCTACACAGGTAGACAGCTGGTCGCCTTCCTAGTGAGAGTTTTTCTCTTGAGTTAAGAGGCTTATCTCGGAGCCTAGTACATAAGCGAGAGTGAAACATGGATCCCACACACTTCTTCTACCACCTTCAGCATGGCGTCATCAGGAATCACTCTACGTTCTACCAAATGTGAGCATCCCGACACTACTACAGAGCCGCGACAACACCACACGGAGGAGACGTCCATGGTTACTGATGAGTTAACAAGTAGCAACGCGGAGGTTCGTTTTTATCAAGATTCGTACGGGTGGCTGGATAGTGTGAGGGCTACTTCTGCAGCTATTGCTGCTGCTCGTGCAAGACGTGAAGCTTGTACCGCCGTTCGTGCTACACATGCTGCATACGAAGTCGCTAATGTTGCTAACAACACTGCTGTTACTCTCGCCGCTGCTGCACGTGCTGCTAATGTTCTTGCTACTGTTACCGCTCTTGCTGCCGATGCTGCTGCTGCTGATGCTGCAGCGACTGCTAACAGTGACGCTGTTGCGGCTGCTGCTAGGGCTAGTGCTATTAATGCTTATACAGCTGCTAAAAACATAGCCTGTTTCACTGATGCTAGTCGCAATGTCGCTGTTGCTGCTATGGCTGATGCACATGATGCTAAGTTACGGGCTGTTGCTTTTGCTGATGTTGCTGTTGATGCTGAAGATGCTGCTGCTGCTGCTGCTGCTGCTGCTGCTGAAGATGCTACTGCTGCTGCTGCTGCTGCTGCTGCTGAAGATGCTGCTGCTGCTGCTGCTGCTGCTGCTCTAGACACCTATGACGCTGCTGCTGCTGCTGCTGCTGCTCTAGACACCTATGACGCTGCTGCTGCTGAAGATGCTGCTGAAGATGCCGCTGCTGCTGCTGCTGCTGCTCTAGACACCTATGACGCTGCTGCTGCTGCTGCTGCTCTAGACACCTATGACGCTGCTGCTGCTGCTACTGCTGCTGCTCTAGACACCTATGACGCTGCTGCTGCTGCTGCTGCTGCTGCTGAAGATGCTGCCGCTGCTCTAGACACCTATGACTAAACTTAGTAGGTGTTATTTACAAACAAAGAGAGCCACGTGGTGTTGTTGTGGCTTATTATGCAAAATGAAGAGGTAGCGTGACCACGGGCTGTTGCTTTTGCTGTTGATGTTGCTGCTGCTGCTCCTGCTGCTGCTGCTGCTCCTGCTGCTACTGCTCCTGCTGCTACTGCTGCTGCTGCTACTGCTGCTGCTGCTACTGCTGCTGCTACTGCTGCTGCTGCTGCTGCTGCTCTAGACACCTACGACTAAACTTAGTAGGTGTTGTTTACAAACAAAGAGAGCCACGTGCTGTTGTTGTGGCTTATTATGCAAATTGTGAAGAGGTCGCGTGACCACGGGCTGCTGTCTGCTGCTGCTGAAGATGTTGCTGCTGCTGCTGCTACCTATGACTAAACTTAGTAGGTGTTATTTACAAACAAGATAGCCGCGTGGTGTTGTTTACAAACAAAGAGAGCCACGTGCTGTTGTTTACCAACAAAAGAGAGCCACGTGATGTTGTTGTAGCCTATCAAATTTATCAACTATAAGTATGGTCGTTTGAAAGTCATCAAGTCACCGAAAAACTCCTCTACAGTCACCTCCGACTCGCCTCCTCCCTACCCCCCCTAAAGGGGGGTAGGGAGGAGGCGATTCCCTAGAGATCAGATAAAATTTATTTTTTTCTCTCCAGCAGACCCCAAAGGCCCCCCCCCAAGTGCCCGCCCACCCCAAAATAGTGCCCCCCTCCCCCCCCTCCCCTCCCCATGCATCTTAAAGTGCCCCCCTCCCCCCCCTCCCCCTCCCCCCCATAGAAGCCTCCCATTGGCTAGTCCAAGTCATGTGACCAAAAGGGGGGCGTGGTCTGTCTATTATCTATATTATGCAAATGAGGGAGGGGTTCAGGTCACGTGACCAAGGGGGTGTGGTCTATTTTCCAAATAAAGAGCGCTTCCGGTCACGTGACCAAGGGGGTGTGGTCCTATTATGCAAATGAGGGCGTCACGTGATCCATTATTATGCAAATGAGGGAGTCACGTGACCAAATGGAAGCCTCTGATTGGCTGGTGATCAAAGGGGCGTGGTCTATTATGCAAATGAGGGGGTCACGTGATCAAGGGGGCGTGGCCTATTATGCAAATGAGGGGGTCACGTGACCAAATGGCGGCCTCTGATTGGCTGGTGATCAAGGGGGCATGGCCTATTACGTAATTATGCAAATGAGGGGGCGTGGCCTATTACATAATTATGCAAATGAGGGGGTCACGTGACCAAATGGAGGCCTCTGATTGGCTGCAGGTCGATTGAGTAATAAACAGTACTTAAGCATAGTCCCGTTCCGATACATATAATACTACTAATGTATATAAACTATATGATTTTTCACATCTTGAAACATAGTGTAATCCACGACAAAACATTCTACACCATATGATAATACAATTAAAATATTTGGGATTAAATACATATAGCCAAAGATAAGGGTGTATGGATGACCACCAGATGTAATACTCATTAAAAAGACATTTCTAGTTCACACCTTTGAACTCCCGCCTGTGGTGGATGTGGTTAGACCTATTAGGACAACTGGACACATGCTGGGTGATGGAAGGATTCCCCTGAAACTACATCACCAGTCTATACGAAAACCTGCCGGACACCTGCTATAGCCGGCAAAAGGTCTGCCGGGCCGGCAGAAAAAGACCTACTGCCGGCCCGAATGGCTGGCTGTATTCAGGAGATTCCTGCCTACAAGACAGTTTTTACGGCTTGTAAATCGGACCATTATTAAGGTTTCTACAGTATAAAACAAAACGCTTAAATATTCATTGTAATGTTCTTAAGTATATAACATATAGAGGGATACTTTTTACTATTATTTGATATCAGGAAAACACTTGCTTTATATTTCATTTTTAAATAGCAAGATTGTACTCCAATACCCGGGCCTGCAAAAATTAAGCGGGGCCTGCAAAGAAAAAGATCTGCAGGACCGAATGTCCTGCATGGTGAAAAAGTTTTCGTATAGACTGCATCACTATCCTGCTTCCCTGAATCCGCCCATTTTTGGACAGGGACAGAGATTGATGTGTGTTTCATGTGATAATTCATATTTGCAGTCCAGATACGAATTAACAAATGTATCATTCAATGTAAAGGAGGGATGAAGGAAATGCTTGTTACATAAAATCATTAACGTTTTACCCTGCAAGATAGTCTTTAATCCAACATGTAATTGGGACCCAATGCACAATGTCTTAGTTAGATAATCCATGCCCCCATGATATTGATAAGGGATGGCCTCGTTAAGTCTGATAGAAATGTATATCCAAGTCATGGAGCATTGTCTTTATCAACCTCACATAACTGCACTGTACAGGGAGGGCTGACCCTCAGGTAAATGTCCTCACAACAATCAAGGAAACAGGTGCAGTTGTAAACCTGAATACTCAGCTCCGACTCCTCATAGTTCTCCAAGAATTGGCATTTCACAAACTTGCCCTCAAGGCCTCCCCTTGGTGCCATGCGTTTCACCATGGGGTACAACTCCTTAGGGTTATATGGGGGGCAGACTGGGTCACGTCTAGTTGTGGCTCTCACCGAGGCCACACTGTTATTCTGGGTTTTATCCAGGGGTACAAGAAGGATGACAGGATCGTGTTGTTCCACTGTCACACACATGGCCGGGTCGCTGTCACTCACCTCCCTGACATCCATCTGCTCTCCTGCTTGTCTCATAACAGGCACTAAGGTACATTCTGAAATAAAACAAATAAAACTCAATTTAAATGAATAATTGTGTGAGGGTTAGGGGTCCACACATCAGATCCTGGTGTTCTGGCCAGATTTGTGAGATGAGATTAATTTGAATAAAATACCCTAATATTTTGACTTTGGTACAGGGTGTTTGTAGGCATATAAGGTTTACAAAACAGAACAAATTCTGGTATTTGTGGAGGCTTCATAAAGGGTCATAAGATTCTAGTGCATGTATGCTGAAATAAATTCGTGATATCGATTTGACAAAACACCTTTGGAATATCAACACTGCATCCACCTGTTTCCCCAACTAGTAACTGTATCTTCATGGGTAGTCTCTAATTTGTGTGTACATACTCTTGGTTTCAACACTGTATGCTTATGTTTTTAACATTTGTGACCCGTTTTAATTAAATGGGTCGGAAGTCACACTGTAAAGAGCCTAGATATGGGCTCTTTAAGTAGTGTAGGGTGGAAAAAATAGAATTTTTGAAAAATGAGTTTCTGACATTTTTCTTACATATGAATAGTTATCTTATGGAATACTAAGTTACAAACCAAATTTCAACTCCCATTATTCTGAAATTGATGGCCACAGCATTTACACTTGTATTGTATGATATACCTAATATCTAATTCAAATGTTGATTGTGTATATAAGAGCCTTAGCGGTTATGTTGGTATATTGCCGTGTATAGGTGCCACGCCCCCTTTTCTAGGACGCGCTGACGCAGGGGTCTCATTTGAATTAATTTCCATTTAATTTAATAAAGAATTATCAAAAATATTTCCAAAGTGTCAAAACTGGCCAATATACCATAGGTCACATACCAAATGAAAGCCGTTGATGAGCTGTAAATCAATATGGCACTATTACAATATTTTTGATATGTGACTTCCGACCCATTTTGTTACAACGGGTTACATTTATGTTTTTTATAATTTCTGTCATTTTGCTGTATTTTTTGTGTATTATACATTGCACGAATGTGAATGCTGAAATGATGACCAATAGTTAGCATTGTGTGAGCTGTCTCACATGCCTCCTTGCTGGCCAAGTCTAGTCAGATGCGGTAATAGAGTATGGTATGTATGGTATGGTATAACAATTACCCCCTTGTTCACCTGGCTGTAGGTGCCCAGCCAACATTGCCTAATGGGGCCCATATATGTTTTTACCCGGGCAAGCTGACTTGCCCACACTTTTTTTTGTCCTTTTTGTACAGGGCTACCAGTGGGAACCCAGATGGGTCGTCCCAGATTCAAAGTGCCCAGCCCTAGGCCAGATTTAGCACACACTATAAAGATGTACAATAAATGGTAATTTCTGGAGGGAAATCAGATGACAATAACCCAGATATGGGCAAGCCCAGCTGGCCCAAGTAAAACATGTATGGGCCCCAGGGACCAATGCTGACTGGGTGAGACTGGCAGACTACTGAATGATGGATTATAGAGATGTTACTTTGGTCCTTAAAGGTTTAAGATACACTTACCATTATCCCAATTTTCTATTCCATAATCTTATTGTTTGTTGGAAATAACATCATCCAATTAGGAAATAACATCATCCTAGGGCAAGGCCAAATAAAAAAAGAGGTTTGTTTCAGGTCACCCGACCGACCCTAGCAAAACAGGGCCGACCCTACGTTTTTTTGGTGCAATTTTGAAGAAAATTTCATATTTTTACCCTTTTTGGGTAATTTGTAGGGTTTACATGGAGGATGGCTAGTACTTTCATGTTAAAAAAATAAAATAAAATAAAATAAATATCCGACCTACCGACCCTAGTCTTTCTTCCCATGTTACCTGAAACATACTTTTTTTTTTTGGCCCAAATAACATCAGCCCTCATTGCTCAAATATTATTTAGTTTTTATAGGGAAAATGGTCCCTATTTCTCCTGTCTATAACATATAGGACAGAACTATATATTGGGAATCCTTGGGACTACGTACGTACATCCCTAGAATCTCAATGTATAGATATTGTTTATTTATAAGAACCATTCCTTAACAAGCCAATCAGGCAAATATATGTATCACATTGGTTATATCATCTACCATATGCTGCAGCAAGAACTGCTATTTGCTAACGGAGCCTGGCTCCACTGTCTGGTAGTATAAATAAAAGAACAATCAATCAATCAATCACTTACCATTATAGATGTGTAGCCGCAGTGCAGGCAGGCGTTTATTGTTGACGATACCCATGGTGAGGACTGTATCAACCGGCAGGTCAGGATGATGTTTGCCCACAGATAAAATACGTGACATGTCGGCCTCAGAATATCCGGTAGAGTCAAACCCGCCCCAAGGAAAACGAGCAAAGGATATGGGGATCTTTGAGCTGCCACTTGTCGTGTGGAGCCCCAGCATCAAGCCTGCTTCAACAAGGACAGGCCCACCTGGTAAGGGGATGGAGCTGTGCAGGCCGGGGGCAGCGATGACAACCTCAAAGGAGTACCTGAGAAGGTACGTCGATGCTGCTGTTTGTTCCCAAAGGTCGACCCACACTGTTCCTGCACGCCAAGCATAGAGGGACACAGACTCAAGGTGCCCAGAACAGGCAACGACGACATCAAGAAATAGTTGCATAAAGTTACCTGGCTCAAAATTCAGTTCCTTCAAAAAAAGATCTGGGAAGCATAAGGAATCTGAAAAAAAGGGTATGTAGTTACTGAACAGGGTTATGGGAAGGTCAGCCAGATTGTTACTCATTGACACCTGCATTTAGTTGTTGTATTAAAGTAGGCCATTACTGCATTTAGATCTCACTTTTTCAACCCCCTTCATTAGGCCAGACATTACATAAAACACCATTACCATGAACTGTAGACAAAGACTCATATCTACCATACTGACAATAAGGGCCACAACGCCCCTTACTATACAGACAAATCTCTATAAACGGCCATCCAATAGTCTGCAAGTCTCACATACTACCAGGTGAAAAAGGGGGTAGTTCTCATATTTTACCATACAATTCCCACTCTATATACTGCCATATTCACCATCCAACACATTTCGTCCAGCAAGGAGGCAGGGGGGCAGATTATAGAGATTTCTCTTTGTAGACACTACCTACGATACTAAGAGTGAATTTCATAATGATGTCGGTGAGGAGACACTCATACCTACCATAATGTTGTCAGTGTAGAGACTTATACCTACCATTATGTTGTCAGTGCAGACACACTTATTAGTACCTACCACACTGACAGCGAGGTCGGTAATTCTGTCACACTCATACCTACCATAATGTTGTCAGTGTAGAGACTTATACCTACCATAATGTTGTCAGTGCAGACACTTATACCTACCATTATGTTGTCAGTGCAGACACACTTATTAGCACCTACCACACTGACAGTGAGGTCGGTAATTCTGTCACACTTATATCTACCATAATGTTGTCAGTGTAGAGACTTATACCTACCATAATGTTGTCAGTGCAGACACTTATACCTACCATAATGTTGTCAGTGCAGACACTTATACCTACCATAATGTTGTCAGTGTAGAGACTTATACCTACCATAATGTTGTCAGTGCAGACACTTATACCTACCATAATGTTGTCAGTGCAGACACTTATACCTACCATAATGTTGTCAGTGCAGACACTTATACCTACCATAATGTTGTCAGTGTAGACACTTATACCTACCATAATGTTGTCAGTGCTGTCACACTTATACCTACCATAATGTTGTCAGTGCTGTCACACTTATACCTACCATAATGTTGTCAGTGCTGTCACACTCATACCTACCATAATGTTGTCAGTGCAGACACACTTATACCTACCATACTGACAGTGCACACACACTCATACCTACCATAATGCTGTCAGTGCAGACACACTTATACCTACCATACTGACAGTGCACACACACTTATACCTACCATAATGTTGTCAGTGCTGTCACACTTATACCTACCCCAATGTTGTCAGTGCTGTCACACTCATACCTACCATAATGTTGTCAGTGCTGTCACACTCATACCTACCATAATGTTGTCAGTGCTGTCACACTCATACCTACGATAATGTTGTCAGTGCTGTCACACTTATACCTACGATAATGTTGTCAGTGTAGAGACTTATACCTACCCCAATGTTGTCAGTGCTGTCACACTCATACCTACCATAATGTTGTCAGTGTAGACACTCATACCTACCATAATGTTGTCAGTGCTGTCACACTCATACCTACCATAATGTTGTCAGTGCTGTCACACTCATACCTACCATAATGCTGTCAGTGCTGTCACACTCATACCTACGATAATGTTGTCAGTGCTGTCACACTCATACCTACGATAATGTTGTCAGTGCTGTCACACTTATACCTACGATAATGTTGTCAGTGTAGAGACTTATACCTACCCCAATGTTGTCAGTGCTGTCACACTCATACCTACCATAATGTTGTCAGTGTAGACACTCATACCTACCATAATGCTGTCAGTGCTGTCACACGTATACCTACGATAATGTTGTCAGTGTAGAGACTTATACCTAGCCCAATGTTGTCAGTGCTGTCACACTTATACCTACCCCAATGTTGTCAGTGCTGTCACACATATACCTACGATAATGTTGTCAGTGCTGTCACACTTATACCGACCCCAATGTTGTCAGTGCTGTCACACTCATACCTACCATAATGTTGTCAGTGCTGTCACACTCATACCTACCATAATGTTGTCAGTGCTGTCACACTCATACCTACCATAATGTTGTCAGTGCTGTCACACTCATACCTACGATAATGTTGTCAGTGCTGTCACACTTATACCTACGATAATGTTGTCAGTGTAGAGACTTATACCTACCCCAATGTTGTCAGTGCTGTCACACTCATACCTACCATAATGTTGTCAGTGTAGACACTCATACCTACCATAATGCTGTCAGTGCTGTCACACGTATACCTACGATAATGTTGTCAGTGTAGAGACTTATACCTAGCCCAATGTTGTCAGTGCTGTCACACTTATACCTACCCCAATGTTGTCAGTGCTGTCACACATATACCTACGATAATGTTGTCAGTGCTGTCACACTTATACCGACCCCAATGTTGTCAGTGCTGTCACACTTATACCTACCATAATGTTGTCAGTGTAGACACTTATACCTACCCCAATGTTGTCAGTGCTGTCACACTCATACCTACCATAATGTTGTCAGTGCGAACACTTATACCTACCATACTGACAGCGAGGACCATGATGTCCATCAGTGCAGAGACATGTGTACGGTGCCCCTGTCTCTTGACACCTCCCTCCAAACATACAGGAGGAGTTTGCGCAGGAGTCACTCCTGGCCACCTGAATGCAGTTAGAAACAAATTTTTTGTTTTTGTTTCAACTTGGTCACATCATTTTCATGATTTTACATGACTGCTGAACCTTTATTTGTTACTGATTGTTACAATCCCTTGGCGTGAAGACTCTATTAAATTACCTAGGGTAGAGACCCATATGTACATAGCATGTAATAACAACACAGGGTTGAGACAGGGTAGGATTAAGGGGTGAGAGTTTGAGTGGGTCCCCTAACGTCAAGGTGGGCAAGTCATACAGAATGTGTTAAGATGATGGTACAATAAATTAAGGATGGGATGAGGTCTATAAATAACAATTAACTATACATATGTACCAGGCTAGTAGGGAAGCAGCAGGGGGGGGGGATTCCCCATCATAACTTTGTGCTTATCACTAAGTGTGGATTCAATCTACATATCAACTGGTTACTCAGGTAACACAGCTGTGTTAAGGTAGGGTTTCAGGGTAATTCCGCTGAACACATTTTTAGTGCATTATTTGGCACAGGTGTGCTAAAATTATATGTATCACACACCAATCTGACTGGAATCGATGTACCTTTCAAGTAAATTCCATTTTGTGTAGCGTTGCTAGGCATGGAATGAAAATGTAACAAAAACATTCTTTTTCAGCTTCTTAATCTTCAAACAGACTTATGGGAAAGAAATTCAATGTGATTATAACTTCTAATGATTGGACAGATATCTTGAAGTCATTTCCTGGGGAGCTTTTTTGAGTCATGTCAATACTCCAGTTATTAAGGTCAGGAGAGCTCTTCAAAGTTGCATAGTTACTGCAAAATAGTGATTTTACCTCCTTTTTGCCAAAAAATCACCATTTTTAGTAACTAAGCAACTTTGAAGTGCTCCCCTGACCTCAATAATTGGAATATCAACATGATTCAAAAGAGCTCCTCAGGAAATGACTTCAAAATTTATCTCCCATCATCAGAAATGATAATTTTCTTGAATTTCCATCCCATAACTCCGTTTGAAGATTTAGAAGCTAAAAAAGAATGTTTGTTGTCTGTAATGCCTAGCAACGCCTTATAAAATGGTAATTATTTGAAGGAAACATCAATTTCAGTCATATCGGTGTGTGTTACATATACTTTGAACAAATCTGTGGTAAATAATACACTAAAAATATGTCCAGCTGAATCACCCTGAAACCCTACCTTCATATGTTAAAAGGGCAATATTTGATTTTGATCATATTTATAGAATAGGGGTGAATCAATGGTGTTAATAGGTCAGAAATGGATCCAATGAAAACACCCTGCAAAAGACTATATCAGTAGTATAGTATGTATCGGAACGGGACTATAGTTAACTACTGTTTATTACTCAATCGACCTGCAGCCAATCAGAGGCCTCCATTTGGTCACGTGACCCCCTCATTTGCATAGTTACGTAATAGGCCACGCCCCCTCATTTGCATAATTACGTAATAGGCCACGCCCCCTTGATCACCAGCCAATCAGGGGCCGCCATTTGGTCACGTGACCCCCTCATTTGCATAATAGGCCACGCCCCCTTGATCACGTGACCCCCTCATTTGCATAGTAGACTACGCCCCTTTGATCACCAGCCAATCAGAGGCTTCCATTTGGTCACGTGACTCCCTCATTTGCATAATAATGGATCACGTGACTCCCTCATTTGCATAATAGGACTACACCCCCTTGGTCACGTGACCGGAAGCGCTCTTTATTTGGAAAATAGGCCACACCCCCTTGGTCACGTGACCTGACCCCCTCCCTCATTTGCATAATATAGACAATAGACAGACTACGCCTCCTTTTTGGTCACATGACTTGGACTAGCCAATGGGAGGCTTCTATAACACCCCATACAGGACGACTCTACCATTCAAGTAATGGTAGAAACACAAGCAGTTCTCCCGTATGGCCAATAGGTGAAAACTCCGTCTCATTCGGTTCAGACACTGTGTTCTCCCATATACCTATGGGTGAACAATAGTGTATCTATATCAACCCTCATCCTCTCCCTTCCCTCCTCCTTCCCTCCTTCCCCTCCCTCCCTCCCTCTCCCTCTCTCCTTCTTTCTCTCCTTCCTCCCTCCCTCCCTCCTTCTCTCTCCCCTCTCCTCCTCATTGAGTTTTATCAAAATAGGTAGGGTTAATCTGAAACTTTTTTTGGCCTTATGTTGTTCTACCATCTCTCGATGGTAAAAAAACAGGGTGTATCTATGTGAATATCTAACCATGTATTTCACCCTATGACTAATGGAAGAAATTTAAAATGTGACGTAACGTTATTATATTGTGTCGTTCTACCATCTCTCAATGCTAGAAAACAGGGTTTCTATATGTATATACTGAATCATGTATTTCACTGTATGATCTATAGTAGAAAATAAGAATTTGACATAATAGACCTAGATAATGTCGTTCTACCATCCCTCAATGGTAGAAAAAAAGGGGTTCTCTATGTATGTACCTAACCATGTATTTCACCATATGACCCATGGTAGAAATGAAGAACTTGACATAATAAGCCTAGATAATGCTTTTCTACCATCTTGTAATGGTAGAAAACAGTGTTTCTCTATTCATCTAGCCATGTATTTCACTGTATAACCTATGGTAGAAACAAGAAGTTTACATACTAGCACTAGACAATGTTGCTCTACCATCCCTCAATAGTAGAAAAAAATGGTTCTCTATGTATGTACCTAACCATGTATTTCACCATATGACCCATGGTAGAAATTAAGAATTTGACATAATAAGCCTAGATAATGTTGTTCTACCATCTTCTAATGGTAGAAAATAGTGTTTCTTTATTCATATATCTAACTATGTATTGCACTGTATAACCTATGGTAGAAACAAGAAGTTTACATACTAGCACTAGAACAGTTGTGTATCTATGTACACCTGCCCCATCTCCCTTCCCCCCCCCTCTCTCTCTCTCTCCCTGCCTTCCGACCATCTTCTATCTACGTCTTCCCTTTTCTCTCCTTTCCTCTTCCTTTCCTTCCTTCTTTTCCTCCTTCATCCTTCCCTCTCCCCTCCCTATTACCCCTCCTTTCTTCCCTCTTTAATATTCTCCTGTCTTTCCCCCTGTCTCCCTTTCCAGTTTCTCCTCCTTTCACTGTCCCTCTCCTTCTTTCCTTCCTTCCTTCCTTCCTTCCTTCCTTCCTTCCTTCATTGCCTCCTTCCTTCCTTCCTTCCTTCCTTCCTTCCTTCCTTCTTTCCTTCCTTCCTTCCTTCCTTCCTTCCTTCCTTCCTTCCTTCTTTCCTTCCTTCCTTCCTTCCTTCCTTCCTGCCTTCTGACCATCTTCTATCTTTCCTTACTTCTTTCTCTGCTTCCTTCTTCACTTCCTTACTCACCCTCGGTCCCTCTTGTTGCCAACAAGGTGAGCTAGCAATGTGTATACCTATGTGTATACCTAACCAAGTATTTCACCCTATGACCTATGGTAGAAAATATGAAATTGATATACTGAGGCTAGATAATGTTGTTCTACCATCCTCCAATGGTAGAAAACAAGGTTTCCCTATGTATATACCTAACCATGTATTTCACCCTATGAGCTATGGTAGAAATGAAGAATTTGACATAATGAGCCTTAGCAATGTTGTTCTACCATCTTCTTTTGGTAGAAAACAGTGTTTCTCTATTTATATATCTAGCAGTATGTACCTAACCATGTATTTTACCCTATGACCTATGGAAGAAATTAGAAATTTTACATAATAAGCTATATAAAGTTGTTCTACCATCTTTTTATGGCAGAACACAGTGTTTCTCTATCTATATATCTAGCTGTGTATTTCACTGTATGACCTATGGTAGAAACAAAGCAGTTGATAAAAGCCCTGCTAGCACTCGACAATGTCGTTCTACCATCTCTCAATGGTAGAAAAAGGGGTTATCTATGCATGTAACTAACCATGTATCTCTCCCAATGGAAGAAAACAAGGTTTCTATCTGTATATATACTGCACCTGCGTGTGTCTAGCATTACCGGGAATTCAAATATGAATACTGCATACTCGGGGGCACATATCAATGTGCAGTGGCATCAAACCATCACTTACATGCTGGACTTTTACTGTCCTACTAATTTTTGATGTCTGTGTATTCGAAGATCATTTATGAAATAAATACACATTGCAAAACTCAAAAACTGTGTATTTCAGCCTATGACCTATGGTAGAAATTAAGAATTTGACATAATGAGCTTAGATAATGTTGTTCTACCATCTTCGAATGGTAGAAAACAGTGTATCTCTTTTCATATATCTAGCCGTGTATTTCACTGTTATGACCTATGGTAGAAACGAAGCAGTTGACATATTAGCACTATATACTAGACAATGTTGTTCTACCATCCCTCAATGGTACAAAACAGGGGTTCTCTATGTATGTACCTACCCATGTAGTTCACCCTATGACCTACGGTAGAAACTATGAAACTAATATTATGAGCCAGAGGTTTTTTTCTACCATCTTCTAATGGTAGAAACTGTGTTTCTCCATTCATATATTTAGCCGTGTATTTCACTGTATGACCTATGGTAGAAACAAAGCAGTTGACATACTAGCACTAGACAATGCCGTTCTACCATTCCTCAATAGTAGAAAAAAGAGGTTCTTTATGTATGTACCTAACCATGTATTTCACCGTGTGACTCATGGTAGAAATTAGGAATTTCACACAATGAGCCTACAGTATGTTGTTCTACCACCTTCTACTGGTAGAAAACAGTGTTTGTCTATTTATGTATTTAGCCGTGTATTTCACCATGTGAACTATGGTAGAAACACAGCAGTTGACAGACTAGCACTACACAATGTTGCTCTACCATCCCTTAATAGTAGAAAAAAGGGGTTCGTTATGTATGTACCTAACCATGTATTTCACCCTATGACCCATGGTAGAAACTAAGGAGTTAATATGCTACTACTAGATCAGATCTTTCTACCATCTTATAGAGGTAGAAAACAGAGTCTCTTATATATAATACATAGTTCACCCTATGATCCATACGGTAGAAACATTGCTGTTGATATCATAGTAATTGATCAGATCTCTCTACCATTTCATGTAGTAGAGTCTATAATGATGCCCAACTGGTCACCTACGATCTAGGGTGGAATGGTATGCAGTTTACATATTATACTACTAGACCAGATTGTTCTACAATTTCATAGTGGTAGAAAACCATATGTATGATGCTCAGCTGTTCAGCCTTACAGCTATAGTAGAAACCAAGCAGTTGACATATTACCCAAACCAGATCGTTCTCCCATCTCATAGTAGTAGAAAACAGAGTCTCTCGATATTATGCCCAACCATGCCATAGAGACTAAGCAGTCAACATAATTATTTACTACTGACAATAGTAGAAAAGAGGGTCTCTCTATGTATATATCTAATGGTGAGTTTAACCCTATGACCTATGGTAGAAATTAGGAACTTGACATTTTGGCACTAGATTGTCGTTCTACCATCGGGAGATGGTAGAAAAGAAGGGTTCTCTATGTATATACCTAACCATGTATTTCACCCTATGACGTTGGGTAGAAACCAAGAATTTTCAGAAATTACACTGGATAATGTTGTCCTACCATTTCCCAATGGTAGAAAACCATGTGTGTCTATATATAGGCTTAGCCACGTGTTTCATCCATGCACTGTTGATATACTAGTGTAGGGGTTTACTACCAATACAAACCATATACATACTACATTTATCCTATTTCACTTAGTTTGGGTCTGGTTCGGGTTGCCTAGATGGCTCATGCCATATTCCACCCACTTCGGGTCCAGTCGTCTTGAACCTATCCAGGGCTATGCCCCACCAATGGTTGATCAGACATAGTTTCACCTATCTTCTAATGGGAGAAACCCATGGTACCCATACAATAAACTTGGGCATTGGTTTCTCCAATCTGCTAATGGGAGAAATCCTATATCACTTGATACCAATACAAAACACTAGATGGCAGCACAACCAGAAGGGTGACAATCTGCCATGTCCCCTAGTATCACTATATTTCTGCTGTTTGCTCTGTATCTAGACTATGTTGGAATATGAACTGCTGTCATATGATGCTCTAAACCTTATATTATATAGAATTCATATGACCAGAACTTATCTTTGTCTATATTTTAGATTAAATCCATAACAGCCCACCACAGTGCTAATCCCCATAGAGAAATCTAGATGGCCATAATTTCTTAAATATAATTTAAATTTAGATTATTAGTCATTCATATGATTCCTGATTACAAATTATATTTAGTGCAGTCCAGGATATTAATGAAATGATGGGTTATATAAGAAAATTGGCCCATTGTTAGCCTTCTGCTTGTGCTGCCACCTAGTGTTTTGAACTGGTATCAAGTGGGCATAGGGTTTCTCCTATTAAAGGATTAGAGAAACCAATGCCCAATCATACATTTGAAGCTGCTATTTGGCCCTTTCTATTCATTCATTCCATCTAACTTCAGATGTGAGTTTCTATGAGTATGATGTAGTTTTAAACCAGAAAAGGTAAAATGCGGTTGCCACCTAGTGGATTATGAAAGCACTAATGGCTCTTTCTCATGACTGGTCGTCATTTTGGCTCAAATGGCCTAATGTTTTAACTGCAGAGTAGATAAAAATCATTTTGCCTATGCATTATAGTATAGCTATTGGACCGACTTTCTGCAAAGTTTGGAACATTAAATCAGAGAACTAATGCTGCAGCATTACAGAGATAGGAGCAATATTTCTGGCTGCACCCATCACCAAAAAAGTCTAAAACACAGCGTACACCATTGGAAAGCTCTAGTTATGGCCTTTCCAAATATCATTGGTATAAAAAGAAATATTATAAGGGTTTTGGTCAAGGTCAAGGTCAAGGTCAAGGTGAAAAGGTCAAAACTGAAATAGATCCAAGCTAAAAGGAATATTTTACTTTGAGCTTTACTATATTGAGACGATGAACACCTCATTTTGACCAATAGTCACGAATGATTTGGTTGACCTTGGTGAAGGTCAAGGTCACATTTACAGGTGTCAAATCAGCCAAAAGTGGTTATTGAATGGAACCTGCAACTCCAGGACATTCTAAAGTTGCAACCTTTACTCTACAATGCCCAAAAAGTCTATAAATTATTGTCCTTAGTTTAGATTTAACCTCTCATAAAGTTTCTTTGTGCTGCCACCTAGTGTTTCATACTGGTATTAAGTGAGCTTAGGATTTCTCCAATTAGCAGATTGGAGAAAACAATGCCCAAGCTTATTGTATAGGCACCATAGGTTTCTACCATTAGTGGATGGGAGAAACCAAAGCCCAGTTCTTTTGTATAGGTACCGTGGGTTTCTCCCATTATTAAATAGGTGTCAAAGCATAAAACTTGGTTTTCAATTATTCCCCTTTAACAAAATTTGTATTTTAACAAAATATCGTAATAATTGCAAAAAAAGAGTTCATTTTCCTGATACTGGCTACTTTGGTGAGAAAAAGGTTCAAAATCGTGAAATGTTGAAGAAGTTTTTAAGTTTTGACTGAAATATATGACAAGACATTTACATAGAGAAACCCTGTTTTCTACCATTGGGAGAAGGTTGAACAACATCATCTAGTGCCAGTTTCTCTCTGTATCTACTGTCAGTCATAGGATGAAATACATGGTAAGGTATATACGTAGAGAAACTCAGTTTTCTATGATTGGGAGATGGTAGAACAATATAATCTGATCTAGCAGTAGGACAGATGTTGACTGCTTAGTCGCTATGTCATGGATGGGAATAATATAAAGAGACTCTGTTTTCTACCACTAATAATGAGATGGCAGAATGATCTGTTCTGTATAGTTTCTATCATAGATCATGGGGTAAACAGTTGGGCATCATATAAAAAGACTCTGTTTTCTACGACCTTTTCTGGTAGAAAAATCTAGTGAGGTACTATTATATATACTGCACCATATGGATCATAAAGTGAACAGTGTGGTCAGGCTTTATATTTTTTACCACTATGAGATGGTAGAAAGATCTGGTCTAGTAGTAGCATGGTAACTCCTTAGTTTCTACCATAGGTCATAGGGTGTAATACATGGATAGGGATGGTAAAAGAAAATTATCTAGTGCTAGTATCTAAACTTCTTGTTTCTACCATAGGTTATACAGTGAAATACATGGCTAGATATATATATAGAGAAACACAGTTTCTACCATTAGAAGATGGTAGAACAATATTTATTAGGGTCATTATGTCAAATTCTTGGTTTCTACCATGGGTCATAGGGTGAAATACATTGTTCTTCTTGTTTCTTCCATAGGCTATACAGTGAAATACATGGTTAGATATATGAATAAAGAAACACTATTTTCTACCATTAGAAGATGGTAGAACAATCATTATCTAGGCTTATTATGTCAAATTCTTAATTTCTACCATGGGTCATATGGTGAAATACATGGTTAGGTACATACATAGAGAACCATTTTTTTCTGCTATTGAGGGATGGTAGAACGATATTGTCTAGTGCTAGTATGTAAACTTTTTGTTTCTACCATAGGTTATACAGTGAAATGCATGGCTAGATGAATTGAGAAACACTATTTTCTACCATTACAAGATGGTAGAAAAGCATTATCTAGGCTTATTATGTCAAGTTCTTAATTTCACTAGGGGTCATATGGTGAAATACATAGTTAGGTACATACATAGAGAACCCCTTTTTTTCTACCATTGAGGGATGGTAGAACGACATTATCTAGGTCTATTATGTCAAATTCTTATTTTCTACTATAGATCATACAGTGAAATACATGATTCAGTATATACATATAGAAACCCTGTTTTCTAGCATTGGGAGATGGTAGAACGACACAATCTAATAACGTTACGTCACATTTTGAATTTCTTCCATTAGTCATAGGGTGAAATACATGGTTAGATATTTACATAGATACACCCTGTTTTTTTTACCATCGAGAGATGGTAGAACAACATAAGGCCAAAAAAAGTTTCAGATTTACCCTACCTATTTTGATAAAACTCAATGAGGAGGAGAGGGGAGAGAGAAGGAGGGAGGGAGGAAGGAGAGAAAGAAGGAGAGAGGGAGAGGGAGGGAGGAAGGAGAAGGAGGGAAGGAGGAGGGAAGGGAGAGGAAGAGGGTTGATATAGATACACTATTGTTCACCCATAGGTATATGGGAGAACACAGTGTCTAACCGAATGAGACAATGATTTCTCCTATTGGCCATACGGGAGAACAGCTTGTGTTTCTACCCTTCCTGAACAGGAGAGTGATCCTGCGTGGGGTGTCTATAAGGGGGGGGGGGGGAGGGGAGGGGGGAGGGGGGCACTTTAAGATGCATGGGGAGGGGAGGGGGGGGAGGGGGGCACTATTTATGGGGTGGGCGGGCACTTGGGGGGGAGGGGGGGCCTTTGGGGTCTGCTCGGGAGAAAAAAAAAATTATCTGATCTCTAGGGATTCGCTTCCTCTCTACCCCCCTTTAGGGGGTTAGGGAGGAGGCGAGTCGGAGGTGACTGTAGAGGAGTTTTTCGGTGACTTGATGCCTTTCAAACGACCGTGCTGATAGTTGATAAATTTGACTTTTTGACTTGAATATTTCTTGCGACTTTGCGAAAGCGACTTTGCGGCTCGTAGCCCCTTAAATAAAGAGGTGACTTTGTAACCTCAGGGGGGAGATCCTTCTACACCACCACAGAAAAAGATCTCGGTTGATTGACTGAACGCGGCGGGTATGAGTCATCATGGGGCCCTTGACGGGTGGGTCCTCCCCATGCAGCCGTATGTCGAATTTAAGAAATGCCCGTGTCACACGTCACTAAGGGAGAAAACGTTTTTTGAAAATATTTAGAACCCGAATTTGAGCATTCTGGTACATTTTTAAGGACCCAGACACCGCAAAGCCGGGTACCATCCAAGAAAAAAAAAAAAAAAAAAAATTTGGCGAAATGCTTAGGTTTGAAATGGTACTTTTTCTGATGCACTCTTCGAACATTTTTTTTCCTCATGTCACTATGGTCCATGTCACATGTCGGACTCAAGAAATGCCCCATGGCCCATGTCACTTAGATGTCCGTGTCCGTGTCGTCGTATCGATTTTTAAGAAAATGACCATGTCACCATATCGAATTTAGGGGTCTAGTGACATCAGCATGTCCGGCTATCCTCCACAAATTTAGCTCTAAAATGTTTACTTTTTTTTGGGCCGATTTTTCATCATTTAAAAAAAACAATAGGCTGTTGAAATGTTTGCTGTTGTAAATAGAAACAAAAACAAAACAAAGCACATGGTAAGATTATGTCACATTGCAGTCGCGGGTCCGCTCGTGGCTTATCCAGCCTCTTCGTGGATCCGCGACTGTCAATGTGATCATATACTAATCACCCGGCGTTTACGGTATTATATACTAAGGTATGAGACGGGTCCTACAGAAAAGGTGTCTAAAAAGCGCTGCGACCTGATTGAAATGACGTCAGCGGCGTCTGCTCGTCAGTGTCCGGCTGTAGCCCGTAGGACATGTCATTCTGCTTTTCTGGATGTTTTGAAATATTTTGATTTAACTGATAATACCTGATAACAAGCCTCTGAAGCAGTTTTTGATCGAGTACGTCTTCTCTACGTTTCCATCGATTAGCTGCTTCAGCAAAAAAAATCGCGCGCGCGGTCTAGTCTAGATGACGGAGTCGCTAAAGCTCTGTTTAGAGAGTGGAACTTGACCTTGACTATAGACTCAGTACTAACTGAACGCCCCGCTATGTCACTCCTCACGTGGGTATATGTACAAGCTCGGGTTCTTCACTTTACGGCTTGACTAAAACTGAGACGCGTCCATGATAAACTCTAGCCTTTTTTTCCTTTTCTAGGATCGAGAGAGAGATTTTAAATGGGGCGGTTATCTAAATAGCGTGGAACTAAAATCAGGCTGCGGCAGATAGTATCTCTGCGCACCTCAAGACTCAACGTAACTTTCACTCTCCAGCAGAAGTTTAGTTGTGACTAATGATGGGCGGCGACCGTCGTGCACCGGCGGATATTGGAGAGTGTTGGAGAGCTGAACCTTACAGACATATAAATCAATCGCTCTGGTGGAAATATCTCGCCATAGATTGGAACCAAATACTTATCTAATGGAATCGTTATCAGTTTTCAGTTTTCTTGCCATACAAAATTTATTTCCAACTCTTCACGTGGTGATAGCTGAAGGTCGCTCGTCGTAGGTACGTGTGACCGGAACACCCTTTTTGGTTTTGGCGCGGGTTGACATCAGATTTGTACCGTACTGTCGCGATTAAGGGCTCTGAGGGAGCGCTTTTCAATTCGGTGAAGTTCTTACTCAGGAGCTATATACAAGCCAGGCGCTGGCGCTTATTCAAAGTCGCGATTTTAGTGCTTGAGAAAAAACATTTGGAGGCTCTTATACTCCGGCGCTTATACAAGACCGGCGCGCTTTTCAACACTAGTTGCTTTATCGCGACCGTACGGTATGACTTCGGTGTCACAAGGTCCCAAACTCCAAATAAGGAAGTGAAACGACGTCGTCTGTCTACCTCGTGCGCGTCATAGCGTCGTCGAAAATAGTGTGACGTCAGCATCTCTCAGGCGGCTAGGAAGTCAGTTCGACAAAATGGCTCACGGAGTGAACTTCGTGGCCGTTTCTCGATCTATGATCGATGCGGCCGTGGAGAAGGAATTCGTAGCCGTGCTACAGAGAGAGGAGGCGGAGAGACAGAACTTCGTGGCCGTTTCTCGATCTATGATCGATGCGGCCGTGGAGAAGCAGTTCGTAGCCTCGCTACAGAGAGAGGAGAGACAGCGGACTGCTGCTGAAGCAGAGGGTGTGGTGGATGAGCTGATCGCGAACGTCACTGATCAACTCATCCGCCAGTGCGTGGAGCAAGTCAAGCAGCAAGTCTGCATGGAGGAAGGACTACCGCCCGCCGTGCTGGAGGAGCTGCTGAAGGACTACCACGCGTTATGACCACGCCCTCCGCTTCAGCAGCAAGGTCCCTGCGACCCTCTCTCTCTACCAAACGGTCCTTTTAAGGACCAACCACTGATCACAAAAGTTGAAAATCAATCTCAATATAATATACGCATCAGAAAAACCACTAATACGCTCTACACTGAAACCCTGTTGAGTAGGTAGATCGAGTTGGGCTTTTTTGTGTTTTTTTTTTTAGGAAGGGCAATCAGGTCATCGTGTGGAGATCATCAGGTGTCCTGTGTGTGTGTGTGTGTGTGTGTGTGTGTGTGTGTGTGTCACACAGAGTCGCGCTGCAGTGGTTATCCAATACATGGCGGAGCGCCATTACCTAATTCTTTTGTATGTGAAAAAAAAACAGCACTGATAAGGGGTTTAATTAGACAGATATTGGTTCTACACTATCAAAAAATAACCCCTCAGCGCTTTAATGCTAAAGGTAGCATAGTGCTTTAATGCGCTACGCCCTTTGTCGATATGCCAGTGTATGCATGCATGCAGCCCTGGTGAGGAACTCTGAGTGCTGCATTCATGGCTTATGACGACAACGGGCACTGCACATTAAAGCGCTATGCGACTATTAAAAGGTTAGATCCAGTCTTGCTCCAGTCATCCCGAATGCTATACCCAGAGTTGGTGGTCTGGTCCAGACTGCTGTACACAGATTGTGGACGGGATGGCGGGTTGCTGCCAGACTATCCCTCTGGTACGATATGCGGCTGGCGCGGCCGAGACTGTCTTATATGATGCTGAGTCGAATTATGTATTAGATACCCTACGAGTAACTGAGAGTATGTCAAAATAATCACGGCAAACTGACTGGCGACTTCATAGGATCATAGGGCGGTTATTATTACATAACTCAGTAACCTTTGGTTATGTGTTAGATAGAGTACACTTGGACACGGTTATTCCATATACCCACTGCCCCACAGGGTCAAGACGAGGTGATTTAAATAATAAGACCCAGACGGGTAAAATAGCCAAAGTCAACAATGACCTGTTTTTTTAGCCAATATGGACAAAGAGACACGGGGTGCTGTACACAGGTTGTGGACGGGCTGGCGGGTCGCTGCCAGACTATCTCCCTGGTCCGATATGCAGCCGGCGTGGCCGAGACTGTCTTATATGATGCTGAGTCTAATTATGTATTAGATTCCCTACGAGTAACTGAGAGTGTGTCAAAATAATCACGGCAAACTGACTGGCGACCTCATAGGTCAGTTATTATTACATAACTCAGTAACCTTCGGTTATGTGTTAGATAGAGTACGCTTGGACACGGTTATTCCATATACCCGCTGCCCCACAGGGTCAAGACGAGGTGATTAAATAATAAGACCCAGACGGGTAAAATAGCCAAGTCAACAATGCCCTGTTTTTTAGCCAATATGGACAAAGAGAAACGGGGTGCTGTACACAGCTTGTGGACGGGGTGGCGGGTCGCTGCCAGACTATCCCCCTGGTCCGATATGCAGCCGGCGTGGCCGAGACTGTCTTATATGATGCTGAGTCTAATTATGTATTAGATGTCCTACGAGTAACTGAGAGTGTGTCAAAATAATCACGGCAAACTGACTGGCGGCCTCATAGGTCAGGTATTATTACATAACTCAGTAACCTTCGGTTATGTGACAGATAGAGTACACCTGGACACGGTTATTCCATATACCCACTGCCCCACAGGGTCAAGACGAGGTGATTAAGTAATAAGATCCCCAGACGGGGGGTAAAATAGCCAAGGCAACAATGTCCTGTTTTTAGCCAATATGGACAAAGAGACACAGGGGGTGCTGGGAGTTGGCGACAAGGGGCAAGACGGGCAAGACTACTTCTCAAAATAGACAATGCCAATGGCCAAGACCTAGTTCTTAAATTCGACAAGGCCCATTGGTATCTCTTATATTCGACAAGTGACACATGTGCCCCGTCTGTGGTCCTAATATAGATTTTCTAAAAAAAAAGAAGTAAATTTTCTGCACCGTGTGACAACGACCGATCAGCTACATAGCAGAGATTTCCCCAACCTATTTTTGGTTATTTTTCTATTCAGTTTTTGATCAGCGCACTATATTATCGTGGTTTTTAAAAAAAAAAATTTTAATCATAAATAATATGTAGACTTGGAAAAAAAAAGAAAAAAAAGAGAGCTGACACGCAAACTCCTACTCACATGTCGCTGTTTTGTCACTAAACCCAAAGACCCACCCACCCCGTAGGAAGGGGAGACGCTTGTGAAGGTTCCCTTAGGCCTCTATTCTTTATTTATTGTGTGGCCCCTAAAGAGGGGCCAACCAACTGACACTGTCAGTTGGTTAGATGCTGCACAACATGGGCGTAATTAATTACGCCTAGTGTTAAGCAGCATGGATCACTGTGGTTTGACAGACTGACCTCAAAGGGCCCCCGTTGGATGGGGGCCCTTGTGGCACAACGAGTCAAAACGAGTTGATCCGTTTTATCAGATTGCCGACTGGGCGAGAGTTTCTGACTATGTATCTTTTATAAAGCCTTAGATATGGTGTGGTATTTTTCATCTCGCTATAGTTTAGTTGGTATTCAAAGAAACTGCCTCATTTCTATCAGAAATACACAATATTGAATTGTTTTTTATATTTTAATATATTCAGAAGCGCACTTTGTTGCCTATATAGCTCATTATGCGTTGAAATGTTCGCGAGCATCGTAGGAATGTACAAAACCCCTATTGTGGCGCCATCTGACGAAAGAGCGGGGAACTATACGTGACCTGAACCCCGCCCTCAGCGCGTTCGTTATTCGCATCTTTGACAGCGACTAAGAGACGCTCAAACTGTCTCTTATTTAGTTTGAACTTATCACAAATTTGTCTTTGATAGGTGGTAGATTGACTTCTTTTTTTTTTTTCTTTTTTTTTTAGTTAGAATAAAAAAACACGTGACGCCGACACAGACCCGCGCATTAACGCACTCCACCGTCTTCAGAGGGTTCAGTCTATAGTACAGTAGATTCTACTGTGTACTTACACTAACAGTGCTACATATACATACCTGAGTCATAAGTGGGGGTTTTTTGTTGTTTTTTTTTAGGGGAAAAAAAAGTGATCTACTCACCCAAACCGCTATTAGTAGGTAACCTGTATGACCCATACCGCAAACATCTGCCTCGTGACTGATAGTGTACCGGTGGTGAAGTGCTGTTGCAAGAACAATTGAGGCTCTTTATATAGCTGAGAGAGCGAATGGTCTAATCTTGTTTTCACCTTGAGCCCCACCCTATTCCAGAGAGGGTATCAAAAATCACATGTACACGTATATGGGCTTATAGCTGGTGAATAGATAAGGCGGGGCAACTGTGTATACTAAGACTACAGGGGGCGTTTTAACGACAGGTGTGACGCGCCAGCCCGTGGAGGGAGCTTTTGTTTTCACCTAGAGAGTGTATACAAAGCCTACAGGGGGTGATTAACGCCAGGTGTGACGCGCCTTCTAAAAAAAAGGTGTTTTAAAAAGAATTATACTCATATATATGAGAATTTGGAAAAACGTTACGACGGTTGTTATATAATCATAGTTATAATTATAATTAGCCTCCTGCTGTCAGTATTTTGACCTTATCAAGCCAAGCTGGTCAGAGACGGCACCTGGTCAGAGACGGCACCTGGTCAGAGACGGCACCCGGTCAGAGACAAAAACATTGTCACAAGGTCGTGAGACACAGCCATATTTTATGCTGTGCCATTCTCCAAATATGATACAGTCAACTCCCTCCTAACGGCCACCCCTCTATAGCGGACACCCCACCAATACGGCCATTTTTGGAAAAAAATTGGACCATGTATGATGAGATTTACCTGTGTGATCCCAGCATACACCATAAACAGCAGGAAGGTGTTTGACGGCCACATGTTGGATCTACGGTGACTAGTCGTAAGACTAGTTAACGAGGCTCAGGGGGCTCCACTGCTAGACCATCTGTGACAAGTAGTGAGGGAGGTGGGTCTTTTATACCCTGTCCTACCTACTTCACCTGCCAGATTTCCAACTAAGTTGTGAAGCGCTCTCCAAAAAATCACTGTGCACTCTAGGATTTGTAACTTCAGTGCTAGTTGGAATATTTGAAAAATTCTTTCATTTTTGGAAAGCCCAGAATGTGCAGGACATCTGGTCCTACAACACTAGTCATTCTGCCAGACCAGAGCCATTCTAGGCGGACATTGCCACTGTCCGGCATGTTTTGGCAAAGACTGGAAATTTTCTAGGTAAATCTCATATCATATACATTATCATATTGCTGACCTGTGACTATAGAATTCATCTTCTGTACCGTTTCCTGATAATATATGATCTTTTTGTCACCCAAATTTAGCATGTATGAGTCGGGTTCGTCTTCATCCCAACATGGCCATTTTAGATCCCTCAGTTTCCAACCTTCTCCCACCTTAAATATGTAGTAATTATATATCATTCAAACACCAATCTAGTCTATATGTATTTGGGCGTTCTCCCGTCAGACTTCCCTTGAAGTACCAAAAGCTGCTCAGTAGCTGTGTCTGGCGGTTAGTTTAAAAAGAATTACCTACGTGCTTCATGCCGAATGAAGGTCACATTGCATCAAATTACTAAGGCTCAGTCTCACGACTTTGTAACAATTGGATCGTCTTTGACCGGGTGACGTCTTTGACCGGGTGACGTCTTTGACCGGGTGACGTCTTTGACCGGGTGACGTCTTTGACTGGGTGATGTCTTTGACCGGGAGGCTAGAAAATGCAATTTTTTTTTACTATATCTCTACTATTTGAAAAAGTGCATGCCGATGGTTATTGCATAATATTTGGACAGTGCAGCTCTTCAAATGCATGTTATGTAAAAAGTTGGCGTATTTGACCGGGCAGAGAAAATGATATAACGTATTGTTATAATGCACGTAATAGGGTCTAAATATAAATATAACAAACTTTAAATAAATTTCCTTTTATATAGTGTTAAAATATCCTTTGACTTTTCCACCCATTTCTTACTATATATGCCTAATTTATGCTATTATAATGCTTCCCGGTCAAAGACGTCACCCGGTCAAAGATGTCACCCGGTCGAAGACGTCACCTGGTCAAAGACGATCTAATTGTTACAAAGTAGTGAGACTGAGCCCTATGCATACCTTAAAGGATTTAATAACTTTGTAAATCCCATGTAATACAGGACTGACTTGCTTTGCATTCAAATATTTCAGGAAACGCAATATAGAAATCATTTGAGAAACTTGTGTTAACGAAAATAATCTTGTTATTGTAATGAATCATTTGTAAAGCTAGAGAGAAATATGTGCTTGATATAAAAAAAGCAAAGAAGAAGAATTTGAATCAATTTCTGTAGTAAGTTAGGAAATGCAAAACATGCCTTTGATTTTATTGACTGTTTTGGCAGTTACTTTTTCCCCGACCTGTTGCCCCAAAAGGGAGTTGTAAAATCACATGATCCATTAGAACTCAATGGTAGAATAATTCAACAAACAATACATATTTTGTGAATGAAAATATTTATTACGACTATGTCTTTTTATATAGAAATGTACACGGTACGGTACACATGAAGTTTGTGCACATGGTAGCTGATGATATCCTCTTGTTATATACACTCCTCTGCGTGACCTGATTGTCAATGCAAACTCCACAGAGTTGTCTCAGCTTCTGACATAGTTATAATACTTCCCTAGCGGCAACTGTCTGAAACTGATAATAAAACTAGATATATAGTCATTTGAGAAGTCCAGTGCAGTGCAATAATATCCTCTGTAGACTGTTTTGTATTCCATATGAACTTGTGATTATAAATGCTGGTATTTCATGTTATACTGAGTTGTCAAAGGCTTCTCTCTATATACATATTCTCTCTGGTCCTTTTGGTTTACAAAGTATTACCATATTACACTCCTCTCTTCTTATACCAGATACCAGAAATGAAGACAATGTTGCATTGTATAATACCTTAGAAGCTTTTGTTACAAATAAATTACATTGTTAAGATAATATGTACAAATGTACATCATTTATCATATATTGTTTCCTTTGGACATATTTCATTGTATTCCGATATATATGGATGTAAGATGGATTGAACGCTCGTGATGATAGAAATATTTTTGTAGACAAAGGAAACATGTCGCACTTATATGTGTAATAAGTTAAAGGCAAATATTCCTGGTATACACATCAAGAGCTGAACATCTTTCATAAAGTTCCTATTGAAGGAGAAGGCTTGTCTGTGGTATAACTGATAGTACTAGGGCCAACAAAAGGGGATTATTTCAGGTCACCCGACCGACCCTACCAAAACAGGGCCGACCCTACGTCTTTTATGCAATTTAGAAAAAGAAAATCTGTATTTTTACCCTTTTACGGTCAATTTTAGGGTCTCTGGAGAGGCTGGCTAGTACTTTCATGTAAAAAAAACACAAAAAAAAACGAAAAAAAAACAAACGACCTACTGACCCTACATTTTCTGCACATGTTACCTGAAACAAACCTTTTTTTGGCCTAATGTGGACATGTCACATGACAACATGATTCAGCCTTCCCCAGTGTGGAGGCTACCGATGCACAGAAGGCACTTTGAGATTAAATCTATTCTTCACTGGAAACCTCTGAATTTATGGAAATATAACACTGAACTCCCAGTGTTAAGTTGGTAATGCTACAGAATTTAGTCGCTGACAGATGAACAATCAAAGTACCATAAAACCTTGGTTATAAGCCGAATGTGAGTTTGAGAGAAAAAAGGTCAGCTTAGGTTAAAAGTGTTTGAAATGTGTTTTCACTATGTCCCCATGTATTAAAACCTCACATATAAGTCGATGGGACTTTGGGGTAAAAATCTGGCTTATAGCTTTTAAAAAACACCAAAATAATTTGGCTTGTAATTGAGGTTTTATGGCATGAATTACTGCATCAATGGTTATTTCAGGAAATGGGAGAAACATAGTAATACCTATAGATGACCATAGTAGATGAAATCTGTTTTAAAAGGTTTTAAAGATTCATGGTTCAGGTGTTCAGCTTGAAGCTTAATCCACAGGTCACTTGTTAACTCTTCAAGGACTTATGTAATACCAATGAATTATTCATCAGTGCTGCTTTGCTGCAACATGACCTTCAGAACACAGACCTTCAGATATCTTGCCATCCTTATAGGTTTAAGCTACATCTTTGATATAATCACAAGATCTATATTTGATGATGTCAGATAGAAACAGAGAAAAGGCACAGAGTCGTAATAAAGGGACGATGTCTCAAAATCATCTCTACACAAAACGTTGCTGCTTCTGTTACAAACATCAGGTACCTCTCACTGAGATGAGGACTTTCTATCAAAAACGTTTATTCCACACGGACGACAGACACTTGTTAATATGCACATCTAAACATACACCTAGTCATGACAGGACTCTAAGTAGGCAGGGTATTGACACTAGACTTTACCCTCAGTACACTGCATAGATGCATTTTGATTTACGCAGAAACACTGATGATCAATAAATGTCTGTCTTAGTCTGTTTGGACGTTGGGCATGGACTTTATATTTTATTTATTTGTCAATAGTGTGACCTCGCAGAACTTTGGATAATTTCCAGTTTAATGACCTCGTAGTACATATTAAATACTTCTTTAACCTGATACCTGATTGGTTCCTTGTGATCATGTGACCTCACAAACAACATTTGATTAGTTATAAGTTATATTGAGGCTATATCACTAGATAGTCATTCTGATATATATACAGCAATGTCTTAAACTTTATTAAGTTTATTTAATAATTACTCGGCCAGGATTTGCCCTAACCATTATGGTGGGGAGGAAACATGGTAGAGATGCATTACATGCACCCCAGGGAATAAATCACCTATTTACAAGTCATGATATAATACAAAAACACTACTGTACAAGTCTTTACATCTGACATGACAAAACCCTCTATACGGCTTAGACATGTTGTACCATGGGCGCTGCCATATTGCTCAAAAGACCCCCGACGGCGATATTGGATTTGCCATAGGACTATGGGTAATTGTCTTATCTGCCACCTCCCAGGCCCAGAACAATGGTCACTGATAAGACTGATAGGGGTGATACCCTGCTCCCCACACCTTTCTTATCTCCTCCCCCATTGTCTCAAGTGTAAAGGGAGGGGATAAGCCTGATAAGGAATTACCCAGAATGCCAGGTGGAGGTCTGGGGTCTTTTGACCAATAACCTGTCTCACCTGTATACACGTGCTATATACTGTATATATATATAACATATAACATGGAATATATCCAACATCTACCAGAGCTAGTTCAGGCCTGCTCCACCAGGGGGCAGGGGGATGTCTCTGCAGCACCCACTGGTGGCACAAAAAGGAACTATAAATGTTTATTTATAGACAAACTGCCCCTATTCTTATAGCACCTTTGGGCATCGTGTGGGTCTACTTTCGATAGACATTGTTGGTCTACTCTGGGTAGACATTGTCGATCTACTCCAGGTAGACATTGTGGGTCTACTCCGGGTAGACATCGTGGGTCTACTCCGGGTAGACATCGTGGGTCTACTCCGGGTAGACATTGTGGGTCTACTCCGGGTAGACATCGTGGGTCTACTCCGGGTAGACATTGTCGGTCTACTCCGGGTAGACATAGTCGGCCCACGTGGAGTCAGTCTCCTCTGTTTGGTATCTCCAGGGACGCTGTGTTAGATCACATGTACAACAACGAACAGGTTCAACTCTTTCACACCAGCTTCAACATCATCCTCTTTTACACCTCCATTTGTCTCCACCTCCTCCTAGTGCACCCAAGTCTCACCAGGTGGTGTGCTAGTTCCCCAATCATCCACAAGGTGGCACCACTGAATGTCTGGCTGTATCAGAGCCGCATGGCACCCCAGGGTTCACAGGAAACTTCAAGTCACTTCCTTTATAATACACAGTGCCTTAGGCCAGCTCTACAAGAGTCCATGAGTGATGATAATAATAATAATAATAGTCTGGCATGGGATGTCGCTAGCATCCGTACGGCATATGTTGCTGCTGATAGTTCTGCATGTGAGACTGCGGACTCAATGGCACTTTGGGTATGGATATATCCGAGTGTACGTCAGAGTAGTTTTTGAGTATGCGCTCCCTGGTGCCGGGGGGCGGGACCCCGGGGTGGTGGCCCCCCATGAGGGCGGTGTTGGGGGAGATGTTCATGTGGGGGTGCTGGCCCATGTTGAGGTGGGGGTGGTTGATGAGGTGGGGGTCATACTGGTGCTGCTGTGGGGGCAGCATGGGGTGTAAGTGGTGTGCCTGCTGGTATGCCTGGTACGGGTCAAACGGCTTGTCCACCACGGCCCCCGGGGGCGCCATCGGGGGAACCCGGCACTGCGCCCGCGCCTTAGACTTGCTCTTAGTCTCGGAGCGGCGCCGGTATACCACGTAGATGGAGATGATGACGATGATGATGATGACGGCTGCCGGGACCGCGATGATGAGGGGCAGGGACGGGTTCTGAAGCATCAGGTCGTCGTCGTACGGACTGTTGGCTGGACTACCCGGGTCTGAAATAGAGAAACACAGGTCTATTAGATCAACAGTCTAGATCATCAATCTAGTAAAGCCTCTAGGGAATGGGGCTATGTCCAGTCTAGTTTGGTCTGATAATATCGTTAGTCTGATTGTTCTATGAATCTTATTTTTAAAAGTTTTCTTTAATCTATAAGTGGTTACCTGCTAAATTCCCCAATCTCCCTATACTACTACTACTACTACTACTACTACCAGTGCATGTGTCTGCACCTAGTGGTTTGAAATAGAACTACATGAATGGGCACCTGGTGTCTAGAACTAGAGATGTTACACTGCAACATGTCCTTATTTATTCATTCCCTAATGTATGTCTACTTTCTTTATTACCCCATAGAGGAAGGGAGGTCTATCAGAGATAGTCATCATAAGGGTATTAAAATCTCTACAGAAGGGCCCTGATGCTTTTATCTCTTAACTCCTGACATTTTGAATAAGAGTAGACCTTGCCACTGTATAATTGCTTTCATCTTAAAGCTATTGCCTGGTGAATTCCCCCATTACTCTATACTACTACCACAGTGAGGTTTGGGGGCCTACCACCACCAGTTGGTCACAGAAGTTAGTTCAGCTCCCATCATCTCACTTATCAAGTTCATATTCGTTCCCTGATCTATATTCCTTCATTCCCCTATTATCGCTCATTGTTTCATTTTCCCCTGGTGTGGTTGAGCAGGCTTTAAACTTAAAGTTGACAATATAGCTCATTCACATATATCTGCTGTTGTAATGTATTTTTCTATGCAAACCACTAATCATGTAACTTACCAGGATACACAGTAAGGTGTGCGTCCTTGTAACTGAAGCCCATGGAGTTGGCGGCCAGACAGATGTAATTCCCGGCGTCGCGCTCGGTGACCTTGAAGAGAACCAGCTTGTTGAGCCAGCTGCCGTCACGCTGCTCCAGCACCTCGGACGTCTTGTTGAGGAGGATGTAGTCCTTACCCTTCAGCGTGATGGTGGAGTTAGGCTTCCTGCCACCCTGCTGCTTGTGGGGGCTCTCCACCAGCTTCAGCCACTGTGGAGGAGGAAGGGTCAGATACAGTCATACAACTTGTTACAAGGGTAAGAATAAAGCCAGAATAGGTATCTATTATTATAAATTAAGTACCGACAGATACGTCATACATCAAAATCATTATCTCATTTCAAGAGAATAAGATGAATAAACTCGCCTCATGGATAAATGACTACCGTAAAACCTCGCGTATAAGCCTAACTCACGTATAAGCTGCACCCTGAGTTTGGGCCGATCCTATAAGCCGCACCAGAGATCTGATTATGGTGACTTTTAGTGTTGCACCATAGTAGCAAAAACTCGCGTATAAGCCGCACCCTGACCCTGGGCCGATCCTATAAGCCGCACCGCCGATCTGATTCGCGTACTAGCCGCGGCTTATACGCGAGGTTTTACGGTAGTTTCAAGTAAATAATTTTCTTAAAATTTTGTACAATTGTCCATCAGACAAGATGATTTATCCCATTTTCTTGGAATAAGAAAATTATTCTTGGCTGTGTAAATACTAGTCCCCATTCTCTATGTCCATTTTCTGATAGTGATGTAAATGGATAATTCTTAAGGCAAAGAGGATTTGTATCCGTCTATATCTCCTTTCATGTAGAAATGATTTGTGTAATATTGTGTAATTTCAGTATACATTCTGCTAGACTTTCAATATGAGCATTTTGTGTATAGATATATTTTGTGTTTGATTTTGTGTCCTAAAATCCAGTAAAGACCAACAACAATCGATGATAAAATTATTTCAAAAAAATCTTTCTTTTGTCGTTACATATATTCCTTATGCATACACATTCATTGTAGGCATGCAGTGTCAGCAGTATAATGAATAGTGTCCTTTTTTTTTTATTGAAGCAGACTCTATAGCATGTTAACATTGTATATGTGATATGGGTAGATTTGACAGTTTGTTTATGCATATGGTTAGAGAAGCAGCATTATTAAGTTGCAGATGTCTGATGTCTTCTAGTTTGACCAAGAGGCATTAATATTACCAGGTAAACATGCAAGTTGAGGACAGTGCATACCATAATCATATTTATAAACAGACCAAAGTGGCAAGAAAGTATGACTTTTCTGAGCAGTTATCAATATTCTTTACCATGACCGTCCACAGTATCAACACGACCATAGATAAACCAGTTGGATAACACAGCGATACCACTACTCGGAAGACAAACAATTTGAACAAGGGGGAGATAAAAGTGCTGCTACTTTGGATGATGTGTTATCTTTGAACACAAAGGCACATTCAAAGATAAGTCAGGCATGTGGTGGTTGTGATAAACTACATAGGAGTAAACCGCTGAACTACCAACAACATTGAAAATGGTCGAAATGTGAAAATGTTGGGAGTGGAACATCAGTTATTAAACCACTATAAAGTGTTTAATAAGACAACACATTGTAAAACCCATGTCATACATGATGAAACATCTACAGGGCCCTATGAGGGATTTTTAAGGAAGTGGTCATTTGGTAATAGTCAGTTTATCTTTTGCATCCCTATTACTAGTATTACTTCTAGTAGCAAACAGGATTCTTCTCTAAAACATAGTGGAATTATTTGAGCCCACTCCCTCCTCCCAAAGAAAGCTTTTTCTCATGGTTTCCCAGAGGGATCCAACTTTTTTTTAAAATCTACCATCCCCCCTCACTCCCCTTTGTTATTAAAAAATGACCACTCCCTAAGTATTGAAGGGAAATTGAAGACAAAACAGGCACCTTCTGTGGCGGTTACAAGAGAGAAATACCAGTTATTATGAACTGAAACAAGCCTAAAACTACCCAAAGTGTTAGTAGTGGCAGTGGCAGCAGCAGCAGTAGTGGTGGCAATGCAGCGAGTTGCAGCTAAATCGGGAGGAAATGTGAGTGAAAAAAGTGGGGTTTGTGCATTACAGGCTTACTGACGCCGTGTCAGTGACGTCAAATGACGTCACAAAGTGCAAACGTCACGTGAAGAGGCCAAGACAAGGTAGGAGGTTGGGGTTTGGATGAGGCCAATAAAACTGGTGTGTTTCAGGTTACATGACTAAATGTTTATATTAAGTAGGTCATATTCCCCTTTTGGAAATACCCAGAAATCTTACTGGAGACTGTGCGACTGTGCATCAGATTTAATTATGACTAAAAGTGCAAAAAAATAAAATGTCAATTTAGATGAATTTTTTCTTAAAAAACAAGAATCATTTAATCATGTTTGACAATTTGCAAACAAATGCAAAATTTCATACTTGATCTGAGCATATATCAAATCTTTATAAAATTCAAATTTTAACTAATTCAGTTAATGAATTTGAATTTAATATTAAATTTAAGGACTTTTTTTGAGTAACCTGAATCACACGTGTGTTTTATTGGCCCTAGGTTGGCCGTTGTAGGAGTACCTGCATGTGAGGCAGTGCGTCACTGCGGACCCGGCAGTGGAAGGACGCTACACTGCCGTGCGGCACACTGCTGTTCTCCGGGAGCGGCGGCACAATCGTGGGCGTCGTCGCTAGAAACTCTGCAAAAGACATCCAAAGAGGCCCCGTGTTAGATATGGGTGTTTACTTGTATTATCGCTCACCTTGATGCGGGGCTCGACCATGGAGCCGACTTCGCAGCGGAACACGGCCATGTCTCCGGCCGGGACGCTGAGGTTGGAGGCCGGGGTGTCGGGCATTGTGGGAGCATCCACTTTATCTGTACGAGGGGGGAACACAACATGACACACACAGGGGTGTGTATTAGGTGCCAGAGGTAACGCAAACAACGCAAAGACAAGCGAATACTGCTATACGGGACTAGCGCATTAGGCTATGGGGGCCGCCATCTTGGCTCAGAGCAATGCATAGGCCCCCGACTCCAGGGCATTGCATCATGGGTGAATTTCTTATCAGCACCTTTGTTCTAGGTGTGAGGAGAGGGGGACTAGCCTGATAAGGAGATGGAGGTGTAGCCCCAGACTACCTGAGGTACCAGGATGCACTAGTCCCGTATATGGAGATGAGTCTAGGCGGAAAAAGGTGTGTGATAGAAACTGAAACGGGCAAAGTGTTGGAAGCGCTACGAGCATTGGAAACTAAGGTAATTTTGAAGAATTGCCTAATATGACTGGCTATAAGTCCTGATATAATCATATTTTGAAATATAACCAGATTTCTGTTTTCTTTTCTGTGTACAAAGGACTGATGATATTAAAGGAAATATATAAGCACTAAATATATTCTACTGTTAGAGGAAGTTGAATATGAATCAAATCAAAGCAAACATTTTTGTTCTAAAAATAAGTTGCAAAATCCAAGGTTTAATTCCAGCTGTGAAGTAAGATTACACAAAAAAAGACTAAGGAAGGGATAACTATGGTTACAGAGTAGAACCTTGCACATTACATGTTTCTATAGCAACACATTTGTTTTTTATTCCTAGAAATATGGTAACATTTAAATCATATATCATACTGTAGTATAATATGCAATACATTTAAGAAATGGCATAATCATTGAAATATTGTTTTACTGACAAATTCATAAATTGTATACAAATGTTTAATATTCTAGTCAGCTAATGATCATGACAATAACATGATTTAATTAAGTACATTGAATAAAACATTGTATACATGCCACTACATGTGTTCCCCAATATAATGTTCTTGCACACTACCTGATCATATGTTGGAATTGTATAAACATACCTCTCAAGATAAAAGTAAGTAAACATATAAGAATAAGCCTATCCACATAATACAAAAAGTACCAGGCATTGGGCAAAACCATACTGATCATTTATGAGAAATGTCTATTCTGTCAGAACATGATCCTTACCTTCTATGATGATGGTGTAGTTGAAGCTGATGGCGCCTGCCCTGTTGGTCACCTTACAGGTGTATTTCCCAGAATCCTCCAGTCCCACATCTTGTAGACGTAACGTCCAATGAGGATGTCTGTTATAGTCCCCGTTCGGCTCCAGCCTCCGACCGTCCTGAAGGTCACACAATCAGTCAGCAAGGTCAAACATTGAAATCATTTCCAAACATTGATAAAGTCCATGAATTTGTTCCCATTTACAACACTGGTTTGCTTCTCATAAGAAAAGACAGGAACAACCAGTATATATATATATATATATATATATATATATATATATATATATATATATATATATATATATATATTGGTAAATGCTGTCTAAAATGGCTCGTGTTGTTATTTCAAAACGCACACATGTTATATAATAGACTCATGGCATCCATGATTAATTGATATCAACTTAGACTGAAAATGTATTGGCAAAAAGTGTCTGTATTTCTTTCAAATCCTGCCTTCAAGTCCAGAAGGGACACATGTGCTTCCTGTGCTTGATATACCAACATGTGGACAGTGTAAGAGGCCCTGCACTTCTGTGTACTTGGGATCAATATACCACCTGCAGGATTCTGTATGGTGACACCTTAAAAGGCCCCTTGGACCCCACAGCACCTGGGACCTACTAGCGGCAGCTGGG